>CAUYSK010062067.1:0-43656 GCA_963575035.1 Avahi laniger | reverse complement strand
GAATGTATATGTTAATTATTAATAGCTCAATTTAGTCATTCACAATGTAGACATATATCAAAACATTGTGTTGTAACCACAAATATACATAATTTTTATTTGTCAATTTAAAAAATTATAAAAATTTAGCCAGTTGTTGTGGTGCATGCCAATAGTCCCAACTACACAGGAGGCTGAGGCAGGAGGATCACATGAGCCCAGGAGTTCAAGGCTGCAGTGAGCTATGGTGGTGCCACTGCACTCCAGCCTGGGCAACCCTATCTCTAAATAAATAAATAAATGATTAAAACTTTTTTTCAATACATCTGATTGGGGTGGTTTTTACTTGGGTATATGCAATTGTCAAAGTTCATCAAACTCTATACTTCAAATGGGTACCTGTTATTCTACCCAATGTATAACTCAAAAAAAGTTGATTTAAAAAGTAAGAAAAAGATATTTCTTGCTGCTGGTGAAGAATGGATTATAGCGTGTCAGGAGGCCTTGCACTGGACACTTGATAGAGAAAGTAAAGGCCAGGCACCGCTCACCGTCCCAGCCATCCGTGGAGTCCAGAGTCTGTTTATAAATGCGGTGTTCATGAGCTTGTATAACTGCTGAGCTGGGTCAGTAGGTAGCACATGGGGCGGAGTCATCTATCAGAATAAATCCAGGGCTGCATAGAAATGGGTCTGGAGGAACCAAGGAGCTAGAGGTGGATGGGATTAACCTGTGGATGCTTCTTTAAAAAGGCAGCTCTGTTCTTACAAGAGGGAAGGAACCAGAAAGCCTTGCCCCTGCTGCTCTTGTGGGCAGACGTCGACGGAAGGGAAGGTCGGTAGGGAGACATAGAAGTGAAGGTGGTGAGTGGGGTTCTGGGAGGTGAGGGACCTGGCCCGGAGATCAGGGTGCCCCTTCGGGTACAGACAGTATGTGTGAGGACACCAGAGCAGGACCTTCTAGGGAAGGAAGGGTGCCAGCCTGGCACGTAACAGCCACTTAATGCATGGAAATTTATTAGTATTATTATTAGCGAGACAAGACTAATACAAGGGGGACAAATGAGAGAACAATTTAGGACAGAATATAATTAAGGATATTTTTGGGTGGCACAGACCAGACCAGCCTTCGGGCTTGGAAGCAGAGCAGGAAAGGAAATGGAAAAGAAAAATGGAGTTAACTCATCTTTCGCACGCTCCATAAATATGTATTAGGGACCTACTACGGATCCTTTCTCCCCTTCATAGCACTACCACTGTTTGTGATATGCTTCTATTTATTTATAAGTTTGTTTATTTTTGTATCTTCCACTACACTGAACGATCCAGGAGGGCAGGGATCATAGCTGCACCCTCAGAGCTCACCGTAGTGCCACCCACATAGTAGGTGCTCAACAATACTTGTCAGACGAACGCCAGGCCATGCAGGGTGCTGGGATATCCCGTGTGCCCTCATAGAGCGTTCAGTCGAAAGGGGGAGCCAGAGTAATTTAGATACTTCCTCTGAGGGCAGTTTGGAGGTCTCCGAGAGAGCAGAAGCCACCAGGCAAGGGTGGGAAGGAGAGACAGGGCTGGGGGGCTGACAGTGCTGGCACAGGAGCCCCCACAGGAAGGCAGCAGGGCACTGAGGACAGGCTTAGGGACCAAGGGAGAAAGCAAGAGGAAGGGGACCCTTCCCTTGGCCCAGGAGCCAGGGCCCAGCGTGGGGCTCCGGGGCTGGGAGGGAAACTCCCAGTGGGGACAGAGTGAGCAAGGCTCTGAGCCGCCCCTGGGATGGGACCCAGCTCCTGGTAACAGGAGCTGGGGGAGAGTGGAGGTGAGTTGGGGAGCTGGACTGAAGGGCTCAGGGAGGCGCCTGGAGCTTGGGGAGAGCCCTGATGGGGAGGGGAGCCGTGCTGGGAGAAGCGGCCAGGATGATTTCACCCCACTGCAATGTGGCGGCTGATGAATTTTACATCTCCTCCCCGGCTCAGCCGCAAGAGTAGCCCAAACATAGGAGGAGAGAGGAAGACGCAGCGAGCAAGGAGGGGAGGAAAGAAGGGAAACAGAGGGACAGGTGAAAAGGCAGAGGAGGGAGGCGAAGGAGAAAGCGGGGACACGGGAAAGAACAGGAGGGAAAGGGCTGAAGACGGAGGAGGAAGGGTGGGAAGGATCTCCCGACACAGTAACCAGAGTGTGACAGCCTCGAGAACCAAGCTCCCCTCTACCCACCGCCCCTTGGTGGAGACGGCAGCAGGGAGGCCACCCTAACCCTAAACCAGGTTCCGGAGATGGCTGGTCCCCCCCCCACCCCGTCCCGGGTCTTCCCCTTCCTCCTCCTGCCCACTCTTCCTCACGCCTCCCCTCTTCTTTCCTCTCTCCAGAACCACCAGGAGGGAGGGTGGCTGCCTGCCCAGAAAGCTACTGCATTCAGGAGCCCGACAGATGAGTAATGCTAACTATATAATAAATAGTGCGAATGAGAACAGCCTGCCGTGTCCCCAGCACCTGTGTCCGAGGAGCCCAGAGCTCTCGGCAAATCCAAGTTCCCCTCAAGGCGGAAGAGGGCTTTTCTGTCCTCCAATGAGGATCTGAATATAAGAAAGGAGCTTGAATTCCAGCCTGAGAGAGGCCAGGTGGATAGAAGGAAGAACTTCCCAACGAGGTCATTTTAGCTTGACGTGCTAGGCTGACCCTGACGGGGGCGATGAAGGCGTGGTGGGTTGCAAAGTCTTCATTTCTGAGGGTCTCTATGGAAGCAGAGTCACCACTGCCCTGGGCTGCCTTTCCCCAGCCCCACACTACTCGGTAACTCCACAGCCTGTCCTGGGCCCTGGCCCGTGGAGCAGACGGTCGGGGCTGCCAGCCACCTCCACAACATGTTTGCCTCTTTGCCTTCATTCTGTGGCTTGGCTCAACCGGGCCTGAAAATTCCCCACACCTGGGGTGGGCCAAGATGGGCTGCTCCATTGCTAGCATAACTGTTTCCAGCCCGAAGCCTGCCCTGTCCTCAGAGCAGCCTCATGGGAGGGCATGGCTGGCCCTGGGGCCCTGACGTTAACAAGGGGCAGCTTCCAGGGACCAAGTGGGGAGAGGGCATCAGGATGCCATGGGGTGCAGGGTCTGGTCTTGCTACACTGACCCCAGTCCCAACTCCAGACTATCCCGAGAAAGGGCCCCAGGATGGCCTTTTGAGGCTTGGCTGGGGGTGGCTGAGTGAGCTCACTGCAGAGAGGTGACTGCATGGAAGGGCAGCATTTGTGCCCAGTAGATGACTCCCCCAGCTTGCAGCGCTCGGCCCAGAGCTCTCTTGGCTAAGTCCACTGTCCATGGACGCCAAGACCAGCATAAACACTACAGAGGAAACACAGCGTCTCTTGGCAAGGACACCACATGACAATGCTCTGGATCACTCCACGATGCTATTGCATGAGCCACGGCCATAAAAAGTCCTTATCCTGTACTGTGTACCTTTGGGCAGACAGTCACCATGGGTCTTGGTGTCCTCAGGTCGTCCTGTCTGCACCTGCGCTGCCCGTCTGAGACTGTGGGTTGGCGTTTAGGGTAGAAGGAAGCAAGTCTCCTCACTCGCTCCACGGTGCACTTTGAACAGACCCCCAAGCCCCTGCCACCCTCCCTGGGCACCGATGAGGAGGAAGGACAAGGATGAAGCCAAGAGTGGCTGCTCTTTCCCACCCCAGGAGATGCCGGGCTGACCGGGGAGACGCAGCCCCTCTGCCGGGGGCACGCTCAGCCGGGCTAAAGGCAGAGCCAGGCCAATTGAAAAGTGGATGCCGCAGTCCAGGGACAACCCAAGGCACGCGCGTGCCAGCGAGGGTAGGAGGGGAGGGTCTGCTCAGGTGGCCGCCGGCCCTGGAGGAGGGGTGCCGTGCCACGGTTCCAGGTGGGCAGGTGGCTCCACCCTCTGGAGACCCAAGCCTGGGCACGGGCAGGTATGACAATTGTGAAATGGCTGTGGTCTGTTCCCTCTGCCTCGGCCTGGCACCCCATGTCACCAGGCTCAGGAGGCAGCAGGGCCCCAGGCGGTGGGCAGGATCTGTGCCTCGCAAGGCAGGCGCACGCTGAGGACGTGCTATGGTAGCAGTTCCCAGCCGGGGAGGCTGAGGAGGGAGAAACGGCCTGAGCGTGTTCTTGGTTTGTCTTTGTCTCTGGCTGCGTTCTTTCCTTCGGGGGTGGGGGGCAGGAGTCGGGAGGCTCACAGACTCAGACGGGAGCCACGGGTGGGCAGACACGTGGCTCGGCCCCTGAGCCCTGTGATCTGGCTCTGAACAAGGCCAGGACTGTGCACGGGGGTTAGAAGGAGGGGCCGGAGGAGGCCGAGAGGAGACCAGGCACCACTCCCTGAGCTGCAGGCCAACCAGTCATTTCCCAGATGGGGCCAGCAGAGCGAAATAAAGGGGAAATGCACAGACAGGAGGCTGGGGCTCGTGAGAGCAACGGGAGGAGGGCGCAAGGGCCAGGGACACCTGCTAGCAGAGATGACAGTTCTGTTATTTCAGTGAAAGCCACAGACCAGGCCTCAGGAGAACAGGTTCCAGCCCAGCTGGACACCAGGGATGGCGTAGGCAGGGACCAAGTCGCCTCATGTTTATCGGCACACACACATGCGTACACACACTCACTGGCTCGGAGCCTGCGATCGCCATTCATTCTGCAAGCGTTGATCATCATCATGTCAACAGTACGGACCCTGGAGCCAGGCTTCCTGGGTTCAAATCCTTCCTTCAACACTCACTGACTGCGTAATACCCTGTGCTGTAGTTTCCTCATCCGTAAAATGGGGCTGTTGATAGTGGCACCTACTCCTGAGGTTGTTATGGGGATTAAATGAGCCCATACCCTGTAAAATATATGCCTGGCACATAGTAAGTGCTCAGCAAGTGTTAGCTATTCTGATTACTTATTTTCCAGGAACTGGGTTTCTGCCTTGGAGACCCTCCGATCACCAGAGGAGGCAGATGTGGAAACAAACAGTGACTACACTGTGCAGTAAGTGCAGTCACAAAGCTGTTGGCCCAGGGAAGCATGGTCAAGAGCAGGTTCATTCTGCCTGTGGGAACCTAGGAGAGCTTCACACAGGAGGGAACATTTGAGTTGGGTTTTTCAGGGTGAATAGGAGTTCCCCAAATGGAGAACAGGAGGAAAGAGGACATCTGAAGCCAGATTGGGCAAAGGCCTAGAGACATGAAAACCCAGGGAACCATGATCCCCTGAGTCTGGTTCTCAGGTTCCACAGGAACTATGGAAGGAAATGAGAATAGCAGGAAAGCTGGGTCAGACTGCAAGGGCCTCAGATGTCATGCTAAGGCATTTGAATTTTATTCTGTAAACACCTGTGAGACAGTGCAGACTGTTAAGCAAGGGAATTACATGATCAAGTTTGTATTTTGGGAAATAACACACTTGCTGGGTCATGGAAAATAAATTAAAAAGTGAGAAGGCTGCAGAAAAAAAAGAAAAAAACAGGAGGATTTTGCAATGACTCAGGCAAACATACAAGAGGATAAACCAGTGCTTCTAGGCTCGCTGCCCAGTCACCACTGGGGCCAGGGTGTAGGATACTGAGTGCCTACACATGGGGGCCTGGGGCTCCAAAAGGGAACCAGGTTTGGCACAGGCCCATGGGAGCTGGTGGGAGGCGCAGACAGGAGAAGAGAGGAGGGCAGGGAAGTGGCACAGGTCTGGGATGGTCATTCGCCAGGGGCTGCTGGAGCACACAGGTGGAGCCAGGGGTTAAAGGGCAGAGTGCTGTCGGGAGAGCATCCTAGAAGATGGGGGAGGAGGGCTTTCTAGACAAAAGGAGCAGTGAGCAAAGACGCAACAGTGAAATGGCTTAGAGGACTCTGGCTGCTGTAAGACAGTCAAGTGTTTGGAGCACAGAGTCTGAGAAATAGGGCTGGAAAGGTAAGCCAGTTGACAGAGCATGGATCTTGGGCTATAACTCTCAGCCAAGGGTATAGATCTGAATCACTCATGGTGACAGCCTTTAAACACAGGTAGTGCTTGAACCAGCATCTCTAGGGCTGGGGCCTCAGGTGCTTTTAAAAACACTCAAGTGAGTGGCCTGGCACAGTGGTGCGTGCCTATAATCCCAGCCGAGATTACAGCTCGGGAAGCTGAGGAGGGAGGGTGGCTTGAGCTCAGGAGTTCGAGACCAGCCTTGGCAACATAGTGAGACCCTGTCTCTAAAAAAGTAAAATAAAAAAGTTAGCTGGGTGTGGTGGGGCACACCTGTAATCCTAGTTACTTGGAGGCTGAGGCAAGGATCACTTATACCCAGGAGTTTGAGGTTGCTGTGACCTATGATGATACCACTGTGCTCCAGGCTGGGAAACACAGCAAGACTCTGTCTCTCTCTCTCTCTCTCTCTCTCTCTCTCTCTCTCTCTCTATATATATATATATATATATATATATATATATATATATATATATTCAGGCGAATCCAGCTTATGCTGTGGGCTAAGGACAATGGTCATGGGACAGGGAGCCACTGAAAGGTGACCTGGTCAGATCCATGCCTTAGGAAGAGCGAGGTGGGGGGCAGAGGGCAGGGAGACCCATCAGGAAACCACAGCAGCGCCCAGGGTCTGGAGGAAAACACTGCCCGGCGGGAGAGAGGGGCAGCTTTGAAATAGAACTGACAGGACTTGAGCATCCACGCCGGAGTGAGAAAACAGGAGAAGTGGAAAGGAACTCCCTCTCTTAAGCATGAGAAACTGAAACCTATGTCAGTGGTTCTTCACACTTTCAATGGGAAGATTTCTTTTCAACATTACCGAAAAGCACGCGATGATAGGTTGGGCTTGCGTGAATATCTGACGATACAAAGTTACGTGAATCTAGAGATGATTTTGAAGAATTTGCATTTATTCGGCACCACATAGATAAACACAAAGAAGAGCACTGCAGGCAGACAACCAGGGTTCAGATCTTACCTCTGCCATTACTGGATATGTGGCCTTGGGCATGCGAATGGTCTGGGCCTCAGTCTCGTACCTGTAAAATGGGTTTTATAACAGTACCTGCCTCATGGAGTTATATGAGGACCAAAGAGTTGGTACCGGTAAAGCGCTTAGAAGGGCTTTGCATACAGTAATTCTCAACAGGCTTTAGCTGTTACTGTTACTATTACTATTATTCAGCTTCAAGATGATGTTTGGTGCACATGTGGATGTAGGGACCGCTGAGGTCATGTGTGGTGGTCTTGGCAGGGCTGCCTTGCTCCTGCCCTCCTAGAGCTTGTGACGTGGGTATAAGTGACAACGCATGTCCACAGACTGGCCATCACCATGTGGCTGCAGTGAGACTGTGCCTGCACAGGGCAGTGTCCTTGCCCCATAATCCAGTGCACAGAGCACAACGTATGGGAAGTTTGCTCAGAATGAAACCTGGAACCTGGATATTTGATCCAGTGCTTGCGACTTGCTGTGACTTGAGACTTTTACAACACCAAATTAAGTTAGGCTGGAGTTTCAGGATGATGTGGTTGAGGCATCCCAGAACCTAGGAGGACCCCGACTTGGAAGGCAAAATGCCATCACCCCTCATCTGAGCCTGGCTTCTTAAAGACCTGGGAAGCCCCGAAGCAGCGCTCACCAGCACGCCCAAGGCTGGTGCTATTCGGTCCCACAGGCTGGTGGCTGACAGTGCAGCCTTTGTACTCGTGCCATGTTTATAGGATTTATTTACCAGCATGGTCATTTTCATGAGGCGTTCAACCCAGCCCTGTCTCTGCGGGACTGCTCAGACGGTCCACAGGCTGACAATCCCTACACAGGATGGTAGACAATCCACAAGAAGGGATTTAGGGGTCCTCCAGTCCGACTGTGCTCACTGTGTGGCCAACAGATAAGTTTTATTTCTTCTTTCCCTGCCTTTGCGCCTCCCTTCCTCTCACTGGAACAGCAGCTGGATCAGGCGAGGCAGGAAATGGAAGCAGCTGACAAGGGCTTTGGCTTCATCTTCCATAAGCCTAAGCTTTTGGGGGGCTGAGCATGGCCACAGTGTCTTGGCCAGAAGTAAGGGGGACAAGGACCTTCTTCCCAAGAAAAGAAAAGGCCCTTGGCTGGGGCCAGGTGGAGGGAGAATGAGGGGCCTGAGAGAGAAACCAGTGGCCTGCCCCTTGGCAGTGCCAGGCAGCCACCGGGTCTCCAGAGAGGAAATGACGGCCCTGCACAAAGTTTCTGTCACCTACACATACATGGCCTACAAGGTGTCAGAGGGCTGCTCGGCCATAGCCGAGGTCTCGCAGGATGAAGGGTGTGGCCAGGAGCGTCCCTAACCAGGAGTCATACATGTGCCCTCTCCACGGGCACCTCTCCCCCCACGGGCTCTGGCACCGCCTAAACCTGCCTCAAACTGCTGCACAACCCCCAGGGGACAAGGCAGACCAAGAACGACTGAGATGGAGTTGTCCACCGTCCCGGTGAAATGAGCGTCAGATCCAGACATTATAGAAGAAGGTTAAACGCTAGAATAAAGTTAGTTTCCTTCCCTATTGAGTCGATAGATTACAGTTAATACCTGGCACGCACCAGTGAGAAAGCTGAGGCTCAGAGAGGGCGTACGAGCAGCCCAAGGCCACCTGGTTAGCATGGAGAGGCGGCAGAGCCAGGGCTGGAACCAAGTTTGTGAGACCCCAAGTCCAGTACCACCTACCTTAAACATGAGGAGCTCAAATGTCCATCAAGAGAAACGGGTCAAATAAACACGGTGGGGCAGAGAAAGAGAGAGTGTCTGCAGTCCAGTATGGTGAGCTTCAGCATATACCCGTACCACCAAGTGAAAATAAAAGCGCAGTTGTTCATTTATTGCTGTATATGCATTGACTACCTCTGGCAGACACAAGAAACTGGCACACCGATCGATTCCTGGAGGAAACTGGGTGATGGGGAGGCAGGCAGGGGAAGAATAATTTTCCCTGTGCAACCTTCTATGCCTTTTGGATTCCAATCAAGAGAGTGTATTACCTATTCAAAAAATAATGACATGTTTCAAAAAGAGAGTGACACAGGATCTCTTGTTTCAACCCCCTTAAAGGCAATGAAACAGACCCCTACTGAGCACCCAGGGCGTGCCAAGCCCTCAGTGGGTGCTGTGGGTTATACCGTGATGAGCAGGATGCTGGCTCTGCCCGCCAGGAGCCCACTCACCCCAGGCAACCCAGGCCCCCCAGGCGGGACAGTGGGTGAGTGACCGCAGGACTCCCACAGCTTCTCCCTGTGACGCATTGGCCCAGACCCCAGCCACCCTGGCCTGGGAGCCTCAACTGGCGAGGGGTGAGGGTCCATCCAGGGCCCTGTGGGGCCTGGTGACCACCAGGCAGTCGGAGCCAGACTCCTCAGGCCCACGCTGCTCCTTCCCGGCAGAGTCTCAGGACAGGGCAATGGGGAGTGGGACGCCTGTGCCACCTCCCGTCCACATTTCTATGGAAGGATATGGCACAATCGTGCCCTTTCTTCTCTTGCATCGAGCACTCGCTGCCTGTAACCAAGGCAGCAGTTACTGTGAGGGTCGAAGAAACAGTGAGCCCCCAGACGGGCTTCCCTCTGGGTGGGAAGTGTGGGCAGGTCCAGACTCTGCAGCACAGCAGAAATCCACCACATTGGAGCACACCTCCCTCTCCTGGCGGCCTCCCTGCGTGTGCCTTCTGCCCTGATCACGCCGCCCTGGCCCTCTCCCAGGAGCGGCAGCAGCAGCAACGTGGACGTGTGGACTTCCCACTATTTGTCCCCCACTCACATCATGTGTCTGCGAGTGTCCTCCGGCCACACTAGGAAGAATAAATGCCTCCCCTGGGATGAAGCTACACCCCTGGTGTCCCCGACACTCCAGGACAGCAGAAGGGGCTCTTTCTGGAGCAGCCAGGTAGTCTTACCATCCAGCTGTATGAAGCCAGTGAGTCACAAAGTGCTCTCCCAGCCATTGCTTCTGATGATCCTCATGGGGTACGCTGGAAGGGGTACAGATGAGGAAACCACGGCTCAGACATGCTATGAGACCTGCTCACCTGGTAGCCAGAGAGTAGCAGAGCTGACATTTTAATCCAGTGTCCCCATGCCAAATCTCAGACTCTTCACAATATTGTTGGAAGAGCACTTACAGATCACTTGGTAGAACCTCATGTTTTACAAATGATACACTGAGGTCAGAGAGGGAGAGGGGCGTCTCCAAGGTCACACAGCATGCAAGAAGCAAAGCCAGGTAAAGAACCCAGCCCTCTGTCTCCTGTCTAGAGGCTGTTTTATCCTCTGTCAAGGGGGTGGGAAGGGCAGGTTGGTTGAGATGACCTGACACCCTCTCCCTTCTAGTGTCCTCGATTTGTCCCAACTCACTCCCATTTCTCAGCAGCTGTCTCTAGACCAGTGGTTGTGAACTCAAATGTCTTCAAGGACGGACAGGAAATGAGCGGGGCAGTCTAGGCCTAGACTCTAGGGTCAGACAGTAGAGATGGATGACACCTATGTTGAACTGCAAAGTGCTTTCCCTGCCTAAAGGTGTTCAAATCCAATTTAAAAAAAAAGCCAAAACAACATTTCAAAATATACCAGTAGGGTTTGGGAAGTGGGGAGGCATGGGAGAAACAAGATTGGCCATGAGTTGGTCGTTGTTGAAGCTAGGGCTTAGGTAATGGGGTTATTAATACTATCTTGCGTAAATATGCATATGTTTTAAATTTTCCATGATAAACATTTTCTTAAAAAAATTAATGTACTGTCAAAAAAAAAAATTGGGTCCTTATGCCATATGGGTCCATAGGCCACCAGTTAGAAAACTCTACTCTGAACATTCCCGAATATCCTGCGGCTCATCTCTAGCCTTCCTTCCAGTTCCCTCTTCACAGCCTGGGACGGGGAGACAAACGGGAGGAAGGAATACGTGCTGGTGTGGGGAGGGCGAGGAAGCTGGTCACCCACGCCCAGGGGCACAGACTCAGGATGGATCCCATACAAATGGATACAGGCGACGCCCCTGGCAGGCCATACCCCTTGCAGCCCGTCCGACCCCCTGCACCTCGCTGTGCTCTGGTCTCCTTCCCTGCACGGAGCCTGCCCACCCCCACCACGCCAAGGCGAACAAGCAAATCCAGGGCGGGGGTTCTCAGCGTGCAGAGTAGGCCGCACCCCACCTGGATAACAAGTGCAGTGCACGGTGGCCGGCACACCCGCGGTTACTGCGAATCTGGAGGGGAGCTCGCTGACTTCCAGGGTGTGGGAGACACGTGATTCGGGGTGGAAGTGGGTTGGGGAGAGAAGGTGTGGGTTTTGTTTTTCCTCTTCCTTTTCTTAGGCGGATTACCATTCACCATAATCCCTCTCCTAAACCCTAATATCTTCCCGGTTTATAAAGTGCTCTCACATTTATGATATCATTTAATTTTCCCAACCCTGTGAAATAGATATTATCCACGTTTTATAAATGAGGAAACTGAGGCTCCCATGATCAAGTGACTTGCCCAAGATCACATAGCTTGTGAGTGGCTGCGCTGAAGGCTGCTGATCCTAATTTCAAAGTCTCTTCCTCTCCCCCATTTTGGGGAGCAGTAAGGGGAGCCCCCTGTCATGGAGCCCTGCAGCTCTTACAGACCGATGGCAGAGAAGCAAATTTCACTGAGTTTTCTAAGCAGTCAGCTAAGGTGGCAGGAACTTTTGATGCGCTGCTGCAGTGTGCTGTGGTTTCTTAGCTGAGGAGTGTTGTTAGAGGCAGTGATGTTACTTGAATGGGTTTTCTGGGACGTTGACTCGCACAGGGGAAATTTGGACTTCCCATCGCTTTGTTTAACGACCACACAGTCCCCAAATCTCACCTGAGTGTGATACAGAGGAACTGAAAGAAGATACTACATTGTCTACATGAGCTAGAGACAGTGACTTTAGGTCTTACGTCAAATCTTAGTTCTGCCTTAACTTTGCTGTGCAACCCAGGCCAGATTTTTCCCTCTCTGGTCCTCAGAACAGCCCTCTGGTGGCCAACCCAAAGTTATCTCCCATGCCAGCTCAATGCACAGTGAAACTCCACTTCCTTGCTAAACTCCACTCCTCCTGCAGAATATGACTTAGGGAAGGGTTGTCACTGCTCAGAGAAGCATCCCCAACCCCTCACTGGCTTGGGAATTTAACACCAAAGGAGACACAAGCATGAGAAGCAAGGCAGCTACTGGGAGGAATTAAACAGGCTAGCGCTAGATCCAGCCACCCAGCCTTGGCCTGTACAGAGGTTGCTTTTCATGCCTTTTTCCTCTGTTAATTTGGCTTGTTTTCCAAACATGGGTCAAACAATCCATCGCCAGAAGCAGCAGCGGCAGAAGGAAATGTTATTAAAAATGAGTCCGTTAGTGGGCATGGATGAAGTCTTTGGGAGTTTTGGCTGCCAAATAAAGACTTTATTGTTGTCATTTCTCCTTTCCCAAGCTCCCTCCCTCTCTCCTCTCCTCCCTCCCTCTCTGCTCTCCTTCCCTCTTTCCCTCCCTCCCTGGGATCTGCCCCTCCCTCCCCTAACCTAACCTCCCCACCCCAATAGGATCTGGTGGAAGAAAAGTCAGGCAAACACAAGCACGCACGCACCACTGGGAGATCAGAGCCTCTAGCTGGCTCTGTGCTGCCGAAGCTCCGAGGAAGGGTGGGGGAGGAAGAGGAAGACTAAACCCAGAGCTCAGAGGACAGGCAGGTGTGTGCAGGTAAGCCCAGTCGGGAGATGGGCAGGAGCCTGGGAAGAATCCTTCCTCCAGCGAGAGTCCTTCTCCTCTGTCCAACCCAGTTTTGATCTCGTCTGTATCTTCCCCCTCCTTCCTTCCTCCCACCTTTTCCTCCTCTCAAGCTTAGCCTTCCTCATTTCTTTCCTTTATAGTCTCTCTCTCTCTTCCTTCTTTTTTCATCACTCTGTACCCTCCATGTGCCAGCTGCCGAAGTTAAACTTTCTTGGTACAGATGTTTGTTGTAGCACAGAGAGCCATGTCGCACTCAGTATTTCTGCAGATCGGGTTTCCATAGAAACCAGACTCTAGAACTCATTTCTTTGCGCCTTTCACATATTGTCACACGTCGTCAAAGACTCACACGCCCACACGCCCCCACAAAGCCTGCACTTTCATGACCACCACCACCGCACACACACAAAGTAAAGACATCCTGTGGATTCACCTCCACTCTCTGCCTGCATCTGACGTGCAGACACAGTGACTAGATACTGGCGCACACACACACACGCACACACACACACACACACACACACACACACACTCTCTGCATCTTGTCTCTCACCCTCTCACACGCCTCCCCAGCTGTAGCAGCAAAGAGAAAGTGCGTTTTCCCACTGAGGTGGCAGAGCCAAAAGAAAATCCTGTGTCCTAAGGGAGGCCAAGCAGGGAAGAGATGAGCAAGAGCAGGAGCTGGAAGGATTTCTTCGTTATTTAGACCTTAATTGGGTAGGAGGGAGAGAAAAGTCGTTTTCCAACCTGCACAGTATTTCAGCAGCTTTGAATTTCTGTCTCGCTGGTCTAAACCACTTGGCTTTTAGAAGGAAAGAGAAGAAGGCGACCCAGTTTCCAATCCTTGAAGGTCCTGTTTCCTAGTTCTGGGGGCAGTTCATTTTTTTCCTGAAGGCGGGCAGCCAGAAAAATATTTTTCTTTGAAGCCATTCTGAAATTTTTCCAACCACTCCAACCATTGGCAGGGGGTCCTTGTGGCAGAGAAGAAAAAAGACAGCAGTTTCTTCAGCAATCAGGGAGGGGAACACTGAAGGGCAGCCCCTCTCTAGCTCCCCACCTCATTCCTCTCCAACAACAGAGAGGGTCTGTCTGCAGGCCGGCAGGTGTGGGCTAGATCTGCAGTCACGGGGCAGGGGAAGGAGCAGCGTGCAGCACTTTCTGAAAATACAGACGTCTTGACGCTCAGTGCAGACCTTTTGAATCAAGACCCAGGAATCCGCTGTTGTGTTAATACTTTAGGGGATCCTGATGGCCCACCGGAGCTTGAGAACCTGAATCAGGGGCCCGAGAGAGGCCTTTGCCATAATGTACGAGCCCAGGGCTCCTGGTGGCATAAGCTGGGCAGAAGGACTGTGTGGCTTCCTGGAAAAGGAGCGCCGGAGCATCCCAAATAGGTCATCCCTTTTTGGGGGAGTGGGAGCGAACACCTGAAGGAACAGGGAAGATCTCCTGTGAGCTGTCTCCCCTCCTCCTCCTTGCATGCACAGGCAGCCATATATATCACAGAGGAACATTCCAGAAGGAAAGTTCCGCCAAGATAGCTCCAAAGAGTTTCTGTTTCTTCTCACCTGCTAATCTGCCTGTCGCAGGACTCCAGGACCATGGCGCAGGGTCCCTCCCGTCCCTTCTAGATCGCTCCCCTCCTGCCCAGCTGCTGTCTGTTGTGAAGGGATTTCACGCGGGGAAGCTGAGCAGTAAGTTCCTCCCTCCGCCTTCACCTCCCCCATGGGCAGCCTTATTTACTGGGCATGTGGGTGAAGCATTTCAAGGCTGGAAGGGGCGGAAAAAGCCAGGTGCAAAAGGTTGGGAGGAGAAGTCATGGGTTACAGTGACTCCGCAGCCAGCTGAGCAAGGGAAGACTCGCGCCTTCTCTGGCCAGTGTCCCCTCACTGCGGCAGGAGAGCACCGCGACGGGTTAGTGAACTGGAAGGGCAGAGTGAGCTTTCCCCAGTGGCTGGGGACTTCCAGGATCTCTCCAACTAGTATATTCTGAGACCCAGGAGTGGTCTCTCAAGCCACAAAGGGGAGGCACTTGCTCTGTGTGGAAGAGCCAACACCCATCTGCAAGGATCCCTGCCTTCGGGCAGCAGATGGGACTGCCTCCACCAGGCTGAAGGGAAAGAGACCCCAGTACTCTGAAATAATTTCAAAATCCCTTAACGTTCATTGAGCACTACTTTGCACATATTAACTCATTTAACCCTCAAAACAATCTGTTAAGAAGGTGTTAGTATGCCCATTTTACAGATGAGGAAACTGAGGCGTTGTCCAAGGGTACCCAGTTAAGCAGCTGAAGAGTTGCAGGGTTGGGCCCTAGATCTATAACCACCCAAGGCATCATATTCTTCTAGGCTTTCTTCAGGGGTTGGAGATGCTGGGGGAGGGAGCCAGAGAAGGACGTGGTGGGCAGCAGGCTGTCAGAGAAGACCCATCTCAGCCTTGTTTCTTCCCCATCCCTCAGAATGGAAAACTTGCTCTTCTGGACTGGTGGCCTCAGGCCAGAAAGTCTTCATTCTGTTTACACTTTGCCTTGTGGTAGACACTGGGGAGACAGATGGTCTCTCCATAATAGTGTTATATTTATTTTTAGCTTTTTTGATCTGTAGTACATTTTAAAGCTGTTTATCACACTTGCTTTTGACAACTGGGTAAAGAATATAGAGGTAGGGAAGATTCTGTTATTCCCATTTTACAGATAAGGAAACTGAGGCACAGAACAGGATCACATCACTAGGTAGTGGTGGAGGGGCTGAGGATCCTCGTCTCCTAACCAGCAGGCACCACAATGCTCTTTCCCCACCACCCCAGGCAGGCTCACCTTCAAACCGTCTCATCCCCCACCCCAGGAAAGAAGCCATGGCATCAATGCTGTGTTGAATTCATCAGGCCCCCTGCCTGCTCCTTTGTTATCCCTGGACCACGCCAGCCCTCATGGGGCCCTTGAGAGGGTCTCAGGCAGCCTGCATGGGCCTGGCTCCCTCCTCTGTAACAAATGGGCAGAGACCACCTGATTCTCCCTGCTTCCAACTTCCTTCCAGGCTACAGGGAGAGATAAAGGGAGTGGGGTGGTTTCAGAAGTCTGGGTTTAGAACACAGAGAAGAGAAGGAGAGAGGGGCACCCGGCAAGCACAGGCGAGGCTCTGGGGCAGGGGCAGCTCATTCTCCACAGCAGGGCGGCTA
Organism: Avahi laniger; assembly: GCA_963575035.1. Lineage (NCBI taxonomy): Eukaryota > Metazoa > Chordata > Mammalia > Primates > Indriidae > Avahi > Avahi laniger. The sequence continues at coordinate 27,790 of CAUYSK010062067.1, read as the reverse complement.
TCTGGGTCAAGCCTGGGAGGCCGAGGGGTGACCAACTCGACAGGAAATCTGACAAGAGGGAAGAACGCCAGGGCACAGTATGGAGTGTCCCCAGTGCTACCCCTGCCTGGCCCCAGGAAACAAACTCAGCCTCACGCCCAGTCCAACCCCACCTCTCCATCCAAGGCCAGGTGTCCTTAAATAATACCTGCTCCTGATGACTTGACAGACCCACCTGGACCTCAGCCCCAGCCTGCCCTGGGCATAAATATCCCACCAGTCATGGGTTCTAATTTTAAATGAATAAGGTAAATAGGGAAAAGGGCTATCTCACTTTAAAAGTCAAGGAGTCTCTCTAGAGAACCCACTCTTTTAAAAACAAAAAAATGAGTAAGTAAAATCTCTTCCATTTGTAGAGATTATATACTCTATAACTGCAGTCCCCAACCCCTGGGCTGCGGACCAGTGCTGGTCTGCGGCCTGCTAGGAAATGGGCCGCAGAGCAGGAGGTGAGCAGTGGGCCAGCGAGCGAAGCTTCATCTGTATTTGCAGCTGCTCCCCATCGCTGGTATCACCGCATAAGCTCCGCCTCCTGTCAGATCAGTGGCAGCATTAGATTCTCATAGGAGCACAAACCCTACTGCAAACTGCGCATGCGAGGGATCTAGGTTGTGTGCTCCTTATGAGAATCTAATGCCTGATGATCTGAGCTGGAGCTGAGGCGGTGATGCTAGTGCTGGGGAGCAGCTGCAAATACAGAATATCATTAGCAGAGAGGTTTGACTGCACAATAAATGTAACGTGCTTAAATCATCCCAAAACTATCCCCCTGTCCCCTGTTCATGGAAAAATTGTCTTCCATGAAACCGGTCCCTGGTGCCAAAAGGTTGGGGACCTCTGCTCTATAACATGCCTTCACATGCATGATCTCACCGGATCCTGACACAGATGAGGGGTCTGGGGCAGAGAGTCAAAGCCAGGAGGCAAGCCCAGATCTGCAATAGTTGGAACTGGAATTTCAATTTAAAACGCTTAGGAAATGTTTTTAATAATAAATGCAGGGAGTGAATTTTGGGTTGGGCAGAGCAACCGCTTTTCCCTTCCATGAAGCAGTGGCCTTTTGAGACTCATGTTGGAGAACAGGCTGCATGGAGTTGGTTGTTGTGGGTGAGCAACAAGCATTCACTGATGGAGCAGCGAGAAGAGCCCAGGAGGAAGCTGGGCGCGGGGAAGTGTGCTTGCAAACGCATAAGAAATTTTTTAAACACACACATAGGACCTACCCTAAGGGAACTTATGATTGGACAGAAGGTTCTGGAAGGCAGGAGTATATAGGATGTGTGGCTTTGGGGCTTTGTGGGAGGGACTATGACTCCCTTTGGAGTCCAGGTATCTTCGGTCTGTCACACGGATTCTGGTTCAGAGACTTAGGTCGTCAGAGCATTGCCAGAGAGAGGCTGTGCTATCGGAACCTCCTGCCCGCCCAGATGGCCAAGTTCCAGCAGGAAGGGGCGTCACCCCATGAGAAAAGCCTTAGAAATGAACGCTATTTCCTTGAGAGAAGCACTGGTGCTCACAGGATGGTTCTGATTCACTCTGGGGCTGAGGGAAGGGGAGTAGACGAGATCTAGTTTCCCCACGGAACACACACGCCCAGGGAGCATTTCCTAGGGATCCTCCCTTAGGCTCTGGGAGGAGCCTGGCTAGCCCTGAGGTTTGGAATGCAAAAGGGTCAGAAGGACTAGTGGGAAGATAAGTTCCCAAGTGGCCTGGCACAGATCACGGGGATGAGGAGGGCCTGTGTTCGCTGTGGACAGGAAGGGCCGGGCAGTCAGCCTGCTTGGTGGAGATGTGACCGACCAGCCCACTGTCATCCCTGACAATGGAGACCAGGGTCGTCCACGCACTGAGCCACTGAGTAAACGCACCCCTGGCAGAGGCCAGAGTCCCTGTGCCTCACCGAGCAGGCTTCTGCCCGAAGCTCTGGGGAAGCCTCACTTGCTTAACTTTGGGCCCAGTATATGCTTTTGGTAACCAATGCAACGAAGGCAAACGGGGAAACCCTGGCCCGTGCTGGGAGCCTCCTTGGGGCAGGGCTTCTCATGGCATGAAACATTCATTGCTTATTTCCAGGCTTCTGGGTGATTAGAAAACAAAGATTTTTAAAAATAAATAATCAAGGTTACAAAAAGTGGGGCTTTCAAAAATGTTTGCTTTTAGGATACAGATGCTTTAACCACCCCTTAATTTACATGCAACATGACTGCTCTTTTGCTGAGAAAATTATAAGACTTACAAAATGTTAATTCATAGTTCAGCAAGTGGGGTCCTGCCAACAAGGGTCAAGTTTAAAGTTTTACAATGAACATCTTCTCTTTTTAATCCTTTCAGTGTATCCCTGAGATTCTTATATCCTCAACTGGAGACAAAGCCACGAATCTAAACTGCAAGGTCCTTTGTGACAGAAGACCGGGGTTAGGGGGAAATGGCCTTGCAGAACCCCTGGGAAAGGCCTGCCTGGGAAGAAACCACCCTAGAGGGAGCTGGAGAAGTCCAAGGCTGCAGGACAGTGTCTGCCCCTCTCTCCTCCTCCCCATACTCAGTGCACTGCACGAGGGCTCACACACACACACACACACACACACACACACACGATATGTGGACACGAGCTTGCTTCTGTGTGCGGGACCGGGAGAGAACGCTGTGTGTGCGAGAGCATGCATGCTCTGGGTCAAGGCTGTGTGTGTGTAAAGGTGGCACGATGCCCTCACCCATCCGGGCCGGAGTTCTGTCTCTTTTCTGTCTCTAGTCACATTCAGCAACTCCTGAGCATCCAGCCAGGACTCGGCAGCTGGTCAGGGGCTTCTGCTGTGTTTCTTCCGTCAAAGCTGGGCCCTAGGTCAAACAAGGAGAGAGTCTAAGCTGATGTGGGCTCAAAGGCAGGAGAGAACAGGAGGTCTGATCAGAGGCAGTGATCACAGGCTCAGATGGAAGCTGGGGACATACTCCAGCCCGCTCTGTCTCGGGGAACCCCAAGCAGCCGGCATCCCCAGTGTCCAGACTTGGAGTAGGGAGACAGTTGTGAGGAAGAGGCAAGGAAGGCCAGATGAAGCAATGTGGGAACAGGGACCCTGGCTGGAGACCACAGGGCGTGTCACAGGGATGATGGCCCTGGAGAGGGGAAGGTACAGGGCACCCCCTCCCTCAACTGTTCCTTCCCAGCCCGGGGGAGGAAGTCTGTGAAGCTGCCATTGTCTGTCTGCAGCCCTGGCTCTACTGATGTTCCTCCACCTTCAACTCAACTCATTTGAGGGGTCATCAGGGCCAATGGGAAGGGCAGCTCCAGAACATTCTTCAGCTCCCCATTCCGACATCACTGAAGCGAGCAGGAAGTTCTCTTTAATATCCCTCTTCAATACCACCAACTCCAAAGGATAAGGGGAGCAGCAATACCAGGTCAAAAGAAAGGAAAGTGTTTTTTCCACATCTTTCTATCCCTTCCCTGTTTGTTTTCCTGGGAGCCTCAACATCTGGGGAGAAATTCTTGGCATATCTCCTGATGGCAAAGACCAGTGTTCTCCGAGCCAAGTGCAGGGGTGAGGGGAGGGGAGGCCCAGAGCATGTGCGAGCAGGAGTGGATGCAAGGGTGTCCACAGCACTTCACTTCCTTCCCAGAATTCCACGAGCTCTACTTTGGAAGGCAGGGAGTCTTGCTTTTCACTCTGGGGTCTGCTGTTCAATAGCTTCTTGGCCTTGACAAACCACTTCTTCCCTCCAGTCCTCAGTCTTTGTAAACAGTAGGTTCTGGACTTGATCGGTGGATTTCAAACCATTTTTAGCGATACATTTTTTCTAATAAATGCTTTAGCTAAACCTCAATATATAAGATTAAAAAAAAAAAAAAAACAGAGCTGCTCAGTTTGGTCCAGGAGTGGGTTACAGCAGGGCCATCTCCTCTGTCTCTCCCCTACTGGGGGGCTCCACAGAAGTGAAGGCACAGCTTGAAAGCCACCATGGTATGGAATCTCTAAGGACCCATCCAGATTTAACACCCCAGGACTCTATGGTTCATAGATCCTAACATCCCTCTTATAAAAACAGAGGTGATATTCTCATGCTACAAATGGGAAGACTGAGGGCCAGAGAGGTTAAGGGTCTTCTCCAACAAGCCCCAGGTCTCCTGATTCACAGTCCCACGTGCTTTCTACCAGGATGGCGCACCCTCATCAGAGCAGGCTTAATACATTGAGTGGTTGAGCCTCTAGGCAGGGAATCCAGAGCCTCAACCACTTGTTACTCCCTCACTTGCTGGGTACAGGCAAACAAGGAGATGCTTCTACAAGTCCCTGAGCTCCACCTGTCTCCGCTGGAGCTAGTCTTGGCCAACTCTAGCTGCAAAGACATGAGACAGTTACTGAGGGTCAGAAAGCTAATGACCTTCCGTGTTTCCTCCCTGCAGGCGCATCACCTAGACCATGAGGTCTCCCCTCTGCTGGCTCCTCCCACTTCTCATCTTGGCCTCAGAGGCCCAAGGCCAGGCAACAAGACGACCAAGACCCGGCACTGGGCCCAGGCGCAGACCCAGGCCCAGGCCCACACCCGCCTTTCCTCAGCCCCATGAACCAGCAGAGCCTACAGACCTGCCTCCCCAACTCCCTCCGGGCCCCCCATCAGTCTTCCCTGACTGTCCTCGCGAATGCTTCTGCCCTCCTGATTTCCCCTCTGCCCTCTACTGTGACAGCCGCAACCTGCGCAAGGTCCCTGTCATCCCATCCCGCATCCATTACCTCTATCTCCAAAACAACTTCATCACCGAGCTCCCAGTAGAGTCCTTCAGGAATGCCACGGGCTTGAGATGGATCAACCTGGACAACAACCGAATTCGCAAGATAGACCAGAGGGTGCTGGAGAAACTCCCCAGCCTGGTGTTCCTCTACATGGAGAAGAACCAGCTCCAAGAGGTCCCCTCGGCCCTGCCCCAGAACCTGGAGCAGCTGAGGCTGAGCCAAAACCAGATATCCAGAATCCCCCCTGGCGTGTTCAGCAAGCTGGAGAACCTGGTGCTCCTGGATCTGCAGCACAACAAGCTGAGTGACGGTGTCTTCAAGCCCGACACCTTCCACGGCCTCAAGAACCTCATGCAGCTCAACCTGGCCCACAACATCCTGAGAAAGATGCCACCCAAGGTCCCCACAGCCATTCACCAGCTCTACCTGGACAGCAACAAGATTGATACCATCCCTAATGGATACTTCAAGGGCTTCCCCAATCTTGCCTTCATTCGGCTCAACTACAACCAGCTGTCAGACAGGGGGATCCCCAAGAACTCCTTCAACATCTCCAACCTGCTTGTGCTACACCTGTCACACAACAAGATCAGCAGCGTGCCTGCCATCAGCAACAATCTGGAGCACCTGTACCTCAACAACAATAGCATCGAGAGTGAGTGGGGGCGGGGCTGGGAGAGGGCACAAGGAGGGAGGTGGGAGTTCTTACCGCCCCCACCCTTTCACAGAAACCTGGGCAGGGGAGGTGCAAAACCACCCACTTTGGCACCGGACTTCAAATCTTGGCATTACTAGTTGCTACCTGTGTGACCTTGGAAAAATATTTGACCTCTCTGGAAAGTTTCCTCATCTGTAAAATGAAAATGGTAGCATCTTCTACCACAAAGCTGGTTTAACATGATAAAGTGCCCAGAATACCATACTTGGAGGGTAACAGGTTTTCTTCCTCCATCCCTTCTCATCAGCCCCAGCTTCTCTGGCCTCTGGATGTGTAGGTAGCGTAGACATGGAATATATTCCCGGACATTCCCCTAAAAGCAGAACAGAGACATTTAAATGTCCACCTTGAAATGTCCTGGGCCTGCCCACTGCAGAAGCCTGCAGCTATGGGAGGACGTTTCTTCCCAAGTCTGAGCCTAGGTTTTGAAGAGTCTCTAAAATTGTAGCCAGAAAAACGGCTATAAATTCAGGGTAGACAACTGGTAAACATGTGGCAGCCGGGAAAAATAAAAAACCACATGCTAGTGCTTTCTGGATCTATCTGCAAGGTTGCGATGGTTAGTTTCATTGAAGGGAGAATTTGTCTAAGTTACAGTTACAGGGTCCTGGGCTTGGAGTATGGATTGCCACCCAGGAGAGGAGGCTGGGAGTCGCAGATGCATTCCAAATGAGTGTCAGCTCTGAGCAGAGCATCAGCAGAAAAGTTTAGAAATGAAATAATATTATCTAGTCCTTGAAAAAAATCAGGCTATATTCACACAAGGAATGCAGCAGCTGAAGGGATGAAAGGGATCCAGGGAAAAGAGAAGAATCCCTTAGAACAATATTAGAGGATTGTTAGATTCCAAGCCAAAGAATGCGAGGAAAGATTGTTGAATTTTCTACAATCTTGAAACAAATGGATGAGAGAACAGGCCTGTTCACTCATCTGGAATAATTACAAGAAGTGGGGGAGAGATTTTTAAAATACTGCAAGACACAAATTCAAGAAAAGGGAAAAAGTCTCTAATTTTACCCTGCAGGTAGCGCATTAAAATGGAACACATTACCCCCAGGAAGCTGTGTAGGCTGAAAATACAGACAGGAAGTATACCTCGACTGATAAATGGCTGACAGGTCCCTGCCAGACTGTGGAAGAATAGATTGCTCAGGGACATCCCAGCCTTCTGAGGTTGAATTCAGAACAAGCATGCCCCGCCCACATGTGTCCACTCTCCATCCAGCCTGGCTCCTGTGTCCTTGACAGAACGGCCGAGTGGGACTGAGGTCAGTGCGATGATTAAGTTCTTGCAATGACCATAATGCCGTCACCTGTACCGTCCTTTACATTTTGCAAAATGCCTTTGCCGACATTCTCTCATCTGATGCACAGGGCAGGCACGACTCTCACCATTTCACAGACTGGAGGACTGAGCATCAGGGCGGTCAGTCGGCAGCCCAAAGTCACAAAGCCATAAGGGAAAATTCACCTGTGTCAGGGCTCTTCTCCTCTCATGATGGGAGAGGAAGAAGACAATAACAACAATGAAGATGACTCCTCCTCCTTCTCCTCCTCCTTCTCCAAAGATGATAAATGAGGCAAGGGTTAGGGAGAATTAAAAAATCCATTTAGAAGCTGACAAGCCTGATGCCATGCAACAAGAGGTGAAAGAGAAAATAGAATTTCAGGCCCTGGACGCTTTAGAATCAATAGGCTCATCATGTCTCTGGGGCCCGAGTTCTCCCCAAGCCCCTTTCCTCTTCCCGTCATCCCTATTTCATCAGCCGTCTTCGTCCATCCTCATGCCTCACATCCAAGTCACAGGGACACCTCCAGAGTAATTCTCACATCCACCTGCCGGCTTCGGATCTCGCCTAACTGCATTGCTTCTCCACACGGTAGCTAGATTCTTCTTCTACGGTACACACATGATCATAGGGATCTCTAAGGACCCTTTCGGATTAACACCCCAGGATGCTATCGTTCATACAATCTAACATCACTCCCATAAAGACAGTTCTGCTCAATGCCATTCCTCAGACCGCAGATCAAAGCCCTGATGTTTAGCTAAATAGTATTTGAAAATCTGCCACAATTTGGCCATAACTTACCTTCCCAGCTTACTCTCCGCCATACATCACATTGCACTATTACCATTTCCAGATTCTGCCATGAGCAGAATTTTGGCCTCCACAACTTCATTTAAACTGGGCTGTCTATCAGAACACCATCCCCCAGGTCTCTACCTGTGGTAACCCTACCTAGTCTTAAAGCCCCAGCTCAAAGTTTACTTCTGATTCTCCAGAATAAATGTACAATAACAATTGTTGATCAATTCCAACTTTTTTTTTAAGTCGGGGTCTCACTGTTGCTCAGGCTGGTCTCGAACTCTTGAGCTCAAGCGATCCTCCCTCCTGGGCTTCCCAGAGTGCTAGGATTACAGGCACGAGCCACCGTGCCCAGCCCAATTCCAATTTAATTCATGTTGCAAATGAGTAAACCAAGCCTGGAGGTCAGGGCAGCTCATCTAAGGTCACACATCCCCAAAGTCAGCCAGTTCCAGAGAGGAGAAGTCTACAGTCCTTACTCTTGGTTGTCCCCCGCCCCCATTCTCCTTCCTCATCTTTGCCTCCAGCTGACTTCTCCTCTTCTTTCTCCATAGAAATCAACGGGACCCAGATCTGCCCCAACAACTTAGTCGCCTTCCATGACTTCTCCTCGGATCTGGAGAACGTACCACACCTGCGCTACCTGCGGCTGGACGGGAACTACGTGAAGCCACCGATCCCACTAGACCTCATGATGTGCTTCCGCCTGCTGCAGTCCGTGGTCATCTAGGCCATCCTCCACCGCTGGATCTCTTCTGACCGCACTTGAAGGCTGGGCCCAGGCGCCTGTGCCCACCATTCGTTTTCTCTATCTCCTTTCCTTGCTCCCAGCTTTGCCTCTCTTATCCCACCTTTCCGAGGCAGGGAAAAGCCATATACTCTGTTGCAGCCTCTGGAGCAAGACTTCCCAGGGCTTGGTTTGGTCCCACCCAATTCAAAGACACCCAGTGCACACCCAAACTTCTGGCCTTCTGTGGTCTCCCTTTGCTCCAGAAACACAGATGTGTGTCTAAAGACTTCATGTCCCGCTCTCCCTTCTCCACCCGCTGCCCCTGGGTAAATCTGGGCCATGTGCTGACATCAGATCTCGGTTCTGGCCAACAAGCAGAAGATGGTCAGGGCCGCCCAGAAGTGGTTTGGAAAGTCCGGCTGGAGACTCCTCCATCCTGGGCAGCTCTGGCTCAAGGAGGCCGAGAAACCCAGGTCTCCTTGGCCAAGGATCCCTTCTTCCAGTACTGCTGCTCCACCGCCCCGTCCCCCGGCACCAGACATCGCCCTGGCTCTCCAGGAAGGAAGCGAGGGGGAGTCAGGGAGTGGGAGCGGCGGGTCGGGGGTCCCCGAAAAGGCCTGCATCATCTGGCGGCTCTTCACTGGGATGAGCCGCCCCCCAGCCCCGGGGGATCACTGCACACGCCCTCCTGGCTGGGCCTCGGGGAGGAACAGCCAAGGGGGAGAAGAGTGGCGCAAGGAACCAGGAACCCGCGGGGAGGGCGGGAGGGGCCAGAGTCCCGTACTGGAGATGGGTGGGTGCAGATGGGTCCCGCAGCCCCGGACCCAGCCTCGGTGAGCCTGAGGCCTAAGAAACGGAGCCCACAAGGGAGGTCGAGAGGCACCAGCCCCGCCCCCGCCGCCTGTCCTCCATCAGTGTGGTGGCCCAGTCACTTCCGCCCCGGCGAGGCGGCTCCTGAGAAACCGGGAGGAGAGGGCGGAGCACCTGGAAATCTCCCAGAAGCCTCTTCCACATTGAAACTCGGCCCCCGCCTCTCAGACAGTCACATCAGCGACACCTGGTGGCGGGCGGGGGCGACGGCTGGCTCCGGTCTTCCTCCTCACGCTCTCCCCCGGTTCCAACTGGGACAAGCCATGGGCTACGTCTCTCTCCTCTAGGGTCTAAAGGGCAAAAAGGTGCAGAGGCTGCCACGTGAGCACACGTGGGAAGGCCTTGGGAACCCAGGTGAGGATACGGTTGTCTCCCATTCGCTGTGTGCTCTTGCCGGGTCCCTTCTGCTCTCAGCTCCCACATCTGCACACGAAGGGGGCGGATGAGATGCTCCGCCCAGGTCCCTCCAGCGCTCATGTTCAGAGTCTGCGGCCCCACACTTTAAATCACACTCTAATGCAGGACAAGTCCTAAATATCGTCCCCTTCCGTTGCAGTAACTTATTCCCCGTATGGTCTGTCCCTCCCCCAGAGGCGTCCGCACCCTCCTTGCCTGGCCCAGGTGAGCGGTTTGGCAGGGCTGCCTCGCTTTCACCTTCCCCCCTAACTTCCTGTAAGGGATGCTGTTCCTCCTCAACCCTCTGAATGTGTAGTTTGGTAGGAGGCATAGGGGGTTGGATGTTCTAGAATTAGTAAGATAGAGCTCAACCCCAAGTTAGGATAAGAAAAGTTCCCGAGGTTTTTAAGAAATTGGGTTAAGCTGAGTTCCTAACTCCAAGAAATTCCCATTATACTTTTTCTCACCTTTCTCTTTTGCTAATTATAGAAAGTAGGGCCCGTTCATTATAGCCTCCTTCCCCCATGCTCCACTACAATTGCTTCATTCTTCCAAGCTGCCGTGGGTTTCTCCAAGCCTCCTGCTTAAAGTCAGTCTGCTATTTTGGCTGTAAGCAACCTGGTGCTATGGCCTGGATATGCCCCCCTTCTGCACCTTAGTCACACCTTGCAACCTCAGCCCCTTTGATGCGGCCCTCAGGGGAACACAGCTTCTGTGGCTCTCCAGAGGGGAGGGGTCACTCTCCTGATCCTGCAAACCGAACTGTTTTGTTTTAGCAGCAACTCAATCACCATCATCCCATTGCCGCATCTAGAATATGCCTTCTCCCTCCATTGCTCTCTGCAGCCGTAAACCAGAGGGGATTAGAGTTAAATTCGTTTCACAGGGACACCTCCCCCCAACACACTCACAATGTGCCATTTTCCCCAGGGTTTAAGAAAGCCGCCTCCTCCACACACAAGTTCATTCCCTCAGTGCTGTTGGCATCTACATGCACAGGTGTGTAAGTAGGTATGTGTGTGTACTCTGTACATGTATCTATTCTCTCTCGAAGACCATGTTACCTTTGTGAAACAACTCTCACATTTCAACACGCTTCACAGCAGAGTAAATAAAGTCATATGAAAAACACCCTGCTTGAACTTGACAATGTCAACAGGTCAAAGATAACACCTTAAAGTCATCTTGCCACCCACCTCTGTGTCCCCCACCTCTCACTTGCTCTGAGAAGATGAGTGGAGAAAATATCCTATCCTTAAGAAATTCCTAGGAAAACTATACCAAAGCCTTTTCTTAAAGAAATTCTCCAAAAGTAATAACCCTCATGAGAAATTATTCCTAAAGTCAGACCAGAAATCTGACAGCTACATTTGAAGCCCAAAGTCCCAGGTTCTTTCAACCCACAGATACTAAATTGTCAAGGGTCTCCCAGATGCTCAGTACTGAGACACACATGGAAAGACCCAAAATAGTTGTCTTTCCCAACCCGGCAAACTTGCAGACTAATTGGGGCTGTACTGAGGGCAGAGAACAAAGGACCAAACCATCTGGAATGGCCCACAGGGCATGCAGAAGTTCACGCAAGGGTTAGAGCCAGGTAACCCAGAATCTCTCTTCAGAGGGAAGATTAGTTCCAGAAGTGGGATTCATGATCCTCCCAGCCTACACTGTCTTCTTCAGGATGGAAACTGCCAGATGATGCCCTCACCCCTCCCACCTGCCTACCAAACACCTGCTTCAGTTCAACTCAGCAAGTGTTCGATGGACATTGACTATATGCCCGGTTCCCAGCTAAGATTCAATGTTTGGTCATATACACCCTGTGCCCTTGAGGAATTCATAAGTTGGCAAAGGGGGAAAAATCCATGCATTGATACTTCAACGTCTTAAGTGTTTGTAATAATGCTGTGTACAAACAGCACTGAGGAGAGGGCTTTACCTCTGCCCGAGGGAAACCAGAAAGGCTCCTGTCATGTGAACTGTCACTTAAGGGATGAATCATATTTTGCTAGGTGGGAGAAGGGAAAAAACAAGCACATAACCAGGAGGGGAAACAGCATGAACAAAGAGGTAGGAGGGTGTGGAATCTACCCTGTGGGGGGATGTGTGTCTGGAAAAGAGGAGAGGGTCGTGTTCTGGTCATGGAGTTATGTGGCTACAAATCCCTCAGCAGGGAATATACCCATGTCCTCCAAAACGCAGGAGGGTTCCTGCACTTCCCTGCGCCTTTCTCTTCCCTGTTCATGAGAGGGGCCGCAACAGGGTTGGCTGGCCAGACTTCTGTCCACACTGCCTGCCACCTCCAATCCATCAACATGCCTTGTGCCTCTCCTAATGAGAGATTAGGATTAGGATGCCTCCCCCACCTCCTGCCTCCCTTGCCAGGTTCTAGGAGAACCGAGCTGCCTGGAACAACAGCCTGCTGGTGAGACATTCTCCCCACAGGTCGCTCATACACATCCGCGGACACTCCCTGAAACCCATGGGACCAAGAGCGTGTGGCCTGCGAGCTTGGGAAAGTGAGAGTAGAAATTGGGAGAGCGTCCAGGACAAGAGCCTGTGTCCTAGCAGGAGTGTGGGGAGCAGGCACAGGAACGTTGGGGAGGACCCATTGCAGGGGGCGGGGCACGGCAACGGAGCAGGGATGGCAGGACTGTGTGGGCCACTGAGAACGTGGGGATCGCATTTGTACTTTTCACAGTAATAAGTGGTGTGGGGTCAGAGAAGGAGATGCGCCCAGGCTGGCTGTGGGGGCGGAGGGACCTGGCCACGCAGCCCAGGCTGTGGAGAGAAATGGAGGAACCCAGCCCGCCAAATGTGCCATCTGCCTCCTGGGTGCCCTCCAGGCTCCAGGACTATCTCTCCTTCCACCCAGCAGAGCCCCTGATAGTGTCTCTCCCCAGAGAGGGGCTGCCAGAAGCGCAGGAACATGTCTTGCTCTGGTGACCAGGCTTTTGGGCTGGGGGAAGCCCCCTCCCACAGCAGCTGGCGCCCAGGAAGACTGCAGGCCAAGCGCTGCCCTCTTCTGCCAGGCTATTAGATCTGCCCCTTCACCTGGCGTGCCAGGGCAGAGATGAGCTCTGCCAAAGCCATCTGCTCTGGCGGCCTGGAGACACATGGACTCGGGACTCCTGGAGAGGAGGTTGAAAAGGGGAGGGGCATATGAGCAAAGGAAACCCTCCGGCCTGACAGCAGATCGAGGCGCTGGCCCTGGCTCTGTGACCTTGAGCAAGTCACCTCACCTCTCTGGGTCTCAGTTTCTTCATCTATTCAATAGGGGGTTTGGAGTAGCTGATCTTTAGGGGCCTTGAAGCTGGGATTCAGTATCTTGTCAGTGGGGAGCAAGGATTATCACTGAAGAACCTGGGCAGATGTGGGGTGCAGGTTGGCAGAATCTGGGGAGACATCTTAGCCACCCTCGCCCCTGCCTTCAGCGAGGACTTGCCCTGCTTCCTGCCTGAGGCACCAAGGAAAGGGGAGTCTCTCAGTGAGCCTCTATGTCTGCGGGTTCCATATCCATGGATTCAACCAACCACAGATAAAAAATAGGAAAAAATTCCGCAAAGTTCCCAAAAGCAAAGTTTGAATTTGCCACGTGCCAAGAATGCTTTTGAAGCCACACGAGCAAAGTGATGTGTAGGCATTGCATCAGGCAGTATAAGTGATCCAGAGATGATCTAAAGTATACGGGAGGATGGGGGGTAGGTTATATGCAAATGCTATGCCGTTTTCTATAATGGACTCAGGCTTCCATGGACTTGGGGGTCCGAGGGGTGACTGCACAGTTGAGGGTGAGGGAAGGGACATTTCCCAGCCCCCCGAGGACCCTACACACTGTCTTCCAGTCTTTATGCTCAGGAAGTCCCTTTCCTTCCCTCCTCCTTATGATCTCATGTGTGAACTTGAAGTTGGCTTTCGAATCCTACCTCCTCCCCTACTCACCTTCTCCCTGAACCACCCAGCCCTTCAGACCCTCCCTCCGGTGATTTTGCTCAGGTATGGTCCCTGTGCTGGGGCTCCGGGTGGGGGTGGGGGGCTCTCTGGGGTGCCTGACCTCAGCCTCTTTTGATCTTTGGATTCCAGCTACGAAGCCCAAGCCTCATCGCTGTCTGGCTGGAGGAAAGTGCTAGAAGGGCAAGCTCCGTCCCTCCACAAACCCCACTGCAGCCTTCTCTGAGTGCTTGGGATCTGAGGGTGGGGTCCCTCCCTTGAGGTGGGCACTGCCTGGCCTCAGAGATGTGGCCTTCTCAGGAGGGTGGGCCAGGAAAAGAGAGAAGAAGCTGACAGAGTAAGAGGCGAGCGCAGTGGGTGGAGGAAGGGAGCGGGGAATGGGGTAGGAGATCTCCCTGACCCAAGGAAGGAGGAGGGGAAACTGCAGGCCTTCAGAGAGAACGAGCAGTCTGATTGGTCGCAGGCCTCACCCTCCCCAGCACCCACTGCTAATCCAGGCCCCAGTTCAGACCACGTTGCCACCAGAGTCCGCTCATCTTTGGAAGCTGCTGGGCTCCATTCAGGAACCAAAAGCCTTAAAGAGGTAAGGTCCAAGGTTTGGAGCCTCAGGCCCATCGGGATGCAAATAAGGGGAAAGAGATGAGGGCTGGGCAGGGAGGATGAAGAGAGTTTAGGCCTCTGGCCAGAGAAGCTGGAGGAGCCTTCTGGGTGGGCAGTAAACTCTGTCTTAGGGATTTTTTTTTTAAGATTATGTCATTTTGGAGTGAGGTTTGGGAGTGGGAGGCTAGGTGAAGAGAGACCTCTTACCACTGCCGGGGCTTGCCCCCTTGCCCAGCTGGAATTAGGAAAGGGGAAGAAGCTACTGGAAACTTGTGCAGCTGGCTCTGGGGAGAGCTGCATTGCCAGACGGACGCTGGGTGTGACGGCGCACACGCTCGGGCCTGGCTGCCTCAGCATCACGCCACACACACTTCTTGGCCCGTCTGCACATATGTGGATGAACCGCACGAACATTTAAACTCACGTGCACTTCACGTGTGTACATAGTTAGTTACCTGTGTGCACACACAGATGCACACAGACGTCCATCTAAGCAACTTTCTGGGTGTGTACACACTCCCACAACCACACACAAAGAACTCTCATATCTGTGATCATCTGTTTCTAAAGAGCCGCGTCTATGAGTGTATTTTAGAAACTAACATTCGCTTTTACAGCGTACGTCAATTTGTAAGTCCGAGTCTTCCAAATGGGCGAGGTGCTCCTGGGAAGAACTGTGCCTTATTCGTTCTGTACCCCTGGAGACAAGTCCAGGGCCTGAAACTTAGATACCCCGTACACGTTGTTTAGCAAATGCACGAATGAATGGTCTTTTAAAACAAACCCACAAGACTCCTCGATGATGAAGTTTCTCGAAATCTGGTTTAGCGACCAGCAGTCGCATTCTGCATGTGAGCTTGTTTGACAGAGACCATCTGTGTGAATGCACGAATGAGAGCCTGGTTCACAGGGAAGTGTGTAGACAAGGGGACCTTCCTGTGTCTGTGCTGAGACGAGGGAGCGAGCCTCTGCCAGGTGTTGGCACGTGGCTGTGCGAGTGACATCGGGGTGTGGGTGAGCATGCAAAGACCCCAGGGGGATGATCCTGGGGGGGCGCTGGTAGGAAGGAGGTGCCCCCTAGACCTGGTCCCAGCCTGTGGGGAGCTTGCACATGTGCTGAGAGCACTGAGAGTGTGTGTGTGTACGCACCAGTGTGGGGGTTGGGAGTGGGGTAAATGTGAGCCGTTCCCACAACACTCCAGAGAGCCTGCCCCCTTCCTCCTGCCACCCCCAGGACCCCATGAGATTCCTGGCTTTCCTGGGCCTGCTGGCTCTGGTGCTGCGGGAGGCAGGAACAGCTTCTCTCCCAAAGGAGGGAAGGAAGAGGAGAGAAGAGCAGACGCCCAGGGAAGGGGACTCTTACGCAGCTCTGCCTGTGGGGAACTATGTGCCAAACCTGGACAACTACGGCGATGTCACTGACCTGAGCAACTACGAGGAGCTCACAGATTATGGGGATCAGCTCCCGGAGGTGAGGGACACAGCAGACCAGATGTGTTCCCTGGAAGAAACTGGGAGCCAGGGGCCTGGCCCCTCTCCACCTGCCTCTAACGCAAAAGCCAAAAGCCCCATCTCTCTCTCTCTCTCTCTGTGAGGTGCAAATTCTTGTCCCTCCACAGGAACTTGTCACTTAGATGATGCTAAGAAAGAGGACACAAACATGCAATGTCTTTGTCCGTTTGTGGCAACTTTGGTGGGACCCCTCTCCCAGCCCCCAAGCAGGACCCTAAGCCATGGCTCACTGGCGTGGGGATCAGCAATGTCCTCATAGTCTACCTAGAAAAGGAGATGCCACCCCCGTCTCTGCCCTGAGACTGTCCTCCAGTCTGAGGTTCTAACCCTGCCCCCAGGCCGGACCGGGGCAGCAGGGGCTGCAAGCCCCGAAACCCCTGCGTGAGCTTGGTCAGCCTGGAGCAAGGGAAATCGGGCACCTGGGTTCCAGCTCTGGCCTGGAACCACCTACTGGCTCCTTGGCCCTCGTCCTTGCCCTCTCTGGGCCTCAGGTTCTTCCTTCATATAACAGGATGCTGGGCCTGATGCTCTCTAAGGTCCCTTCCCTGCTCACTTTCTCCGCTGTCCTTCCCCTTCCTCCTCCACAGTGATTCTTTGCAAGTTAGAAATTGGTGAATTGAACCAATTTGAAATTGGTTTGAAACTGGTTCCCGGAGTCCAAAGTTAAGTCCCTCTTAGGCAAAAGCTGGCCCACTGTGAACTGCGTGCTATGTCTTCCAGATTAAGGTGACCAGCCTGGCTCCTCCAACTAGGGTCAGTGCCACCAAGAGCTCTATGCCTGCAAGGACATCCTCAGCAAACCCCATGATGACCAGGCCTACAACGCTGGGCCTATCAGGCTCCTTGGCCAACCACGGTAAGTGCAGTCACACGGTCACAGTTTCCACAGGTCATAGGCCAAGCAGTTGTGACCCAGCACCAGGGGATGCCAGAGCAAAATGTGGCCAGGGCCACCCTAACCAGCAGGAGAGGAGGGGAAATAGCCACAGTAAGAACAGGGGAAAAAATAATCAAAGGCAGAGACTGGCTATCCCTAATACTTTTGCCTGAATGCACAAATTGAGTAGGAAGCAAAGAAATGCAAGGACTCCCTTATGCCCTAGCAAAGCCACCCTACCTTAATTAATAGCATCACCGGGGGAGCAGGTTGAGTGGTAATTAGATTAGAGACAATTAAAAGCCTGTAGAGAAGAATAAATAACTTTTTGGCTGTCACTTGGCATGGGAACAAATGAAGCTGTCACATTGCTTTCAGCTTCAAATTCCCTCCTTAGCAGCTCTTTCCTTCCCCAACTTCCTGGAGCCTGGGAGCTGGCACCCTGGCAGTCAGGGCTTGGCACTCCACTGGAGATGAGAAACTTGGACAGAGGAGGGATGAAGTTCATACAGCATTTGTTTGTCCTCAGCCTCCCTGTTCTCTTCTTGGGATGTCTGCCTTGGGTGGACCTCAGGTGTTGAGGCATTACAGAGAAATCATTCGGTCAGGGATCCATGACCTCTTGGAGCTACAGTCTCAGGCTCGAAGAGACCATAACAAACCTCAGCTAAACTGCCACTCGAGCCCTTGAGATAAGAAGGGAACTGGCCACCCCCACCCCTGCCTACTTCACCTACTCCTGCTGGTCACTGCTGGCAGAGAAGAGCTGACTCTTAATCTTGGGGCTGTGTCGCTGCTACCAGGGATCTTCCTTGAGTTGGGCTAATACTGGTCTCTCAGTAATCTCTGAGCCTTGTGATAGCAAATGGCAGAAACCACCTGCACTATTAGTTGTAGGAGACAATAAAGTCTTCCCAGTCTGTTGGAGGGCCTGGCCTAAGTCTCGTGACCACCGGATAAAGAGAAGGATGGGGTCATGGACGGAGAACAGGGCAGGGCTGTTTCCCAGGGGAAAATTGGAATGCTGATGCCATAAGAAGGGGAAATGGATGTTGGGCAGGCATTGTCCACTCCCCCTTGGTTCCATTATGCTCCTTGGAGC
Organism: Avahi laniger; assembly: GCA_963575035.1. Taxonomy (NCBI): domain Eukaryota; kingdom Metazoa; phylum Chordata; class Mammalia; order Primates; family Indriidae; genus Avahi; species Avahi laniger. Next base: position 10,178 of record CAUYSK010062067.1, on the reverse strand, counting down.
CACACAGAACTTACCTAATTTCTCTCTCCCAAGGCAGGCAGCAGAGCCAGCAACCACTGGCCATTCCACTTAATTCTGGCTCTATTTCATCTTCAGTGTGCTTTTTGAAACCAGAGAGGAGACCTGTGGAAAGAGACCAATGAATGTCCTAGAAATACCCACAGAGCCCCAGGAAAATGTACACAGGACCAGGGGCTGATGAAAACACAAATAGGCTCAGACTGGTAGTAACTGAGGGTGGACTGACAGGCTGGGAAGCGCTAACGCTGCTGTCTGGGTACATGGTGCCTGCTGGTTCTGGGCAGCAACACATGGGCTATCAAGAGAACACTGATGGTCGTGGCTCAGACAATCCTTGGGGCAAGGACCGTTGGCCCCAGAGGCTGAATGGGCCTCTCCCTTTGTTCTGTCTTCCGCCTGGGCCAGGTCTGCCCACCTGTCTGGTCTGCGTGTGCCTTGGTTCCTCTGTGTACTGTGATGACATCGACCTAGAGGACATTCTACCTCTTCCCTGGACAACTGTCTACCTGTATGCCCGCTTCAACCGTATCAGCCATGTCAGGGCTGGAGACTTCGAAGGGCTGAGTATGTAAGGCCCTGAGAAAAGAGGAGAGAGGGCCAGGAAGAGGGGACCAGCAGGGTCCTTTCCCTTGCCGCCCAGCCAGGGGAACAATCACCAGACACTGTGTCAGCCCCCACCTGTGTTAGCCTTTCCCTGTTGGCTCTCAGTCTTTCTATCTGTCAAAGGGAAATAACCCCAAGCCTCTCTAATTCCTTTCCTGGAAGAGTTTAGAGGGGGGGAAATGGCCTGTTCTTATTGGTTCTCACAAAAGGTCTGGGAAGCTGGCAAGGGAAGGTATGATCAAGCGAACATTTCCAGAATGTTCCAGCAACTATAGCTGTGAGACCATCTGAACTCTGGACAAGACTACGCTAAGTCTGCTCTCCATGGCACTGATGCTGTTTACATGGCTGTTGGTTTTGCTTCTTTATGCCTTATGCCCTGCTCCAGACAGGAGACCTGGCTCTAACCCAGATTCTACCACCAATTACTCACAGCCTTTCCGGCCTCGGTGCCCTTTGTGTAAATTAATGAGTGGAGGTGGAGTGGAGCCAGGGGTTCCTGAGCCTGTTGGTTTTTGCTCTCAGGAGGCTTCCACCAACCAACCCAAGGTGGGCCGCCACCACTGGACAGAACTCCAGGGAAAGGTATCAAGGCATCCGAGGGCTTTTCCAAGGAGTCCTGATTTATAATGTTATTTCTTCTGGCTTGGATCTAGTGCAGGTGGGGAACTGGTTAGAATTCCCTGGTCTTGAGAGGAAAGGAGCAGGGCATGGAGGCAGATCCTACAGGGGACAAGGAAAGATGGTGTGTCCCAGTATCTCTCTTTGTTCTACCCTGACGTCCCTCAGCCAAACTGAAGAGGATTGACCTCTCTAGCAACTCCATCTCCTCCATCGACAACGACGCCTTCCGCATGCTGCCTGCCCTTCAACATCTGATCCTCCCCGGGAACCAGCTGGCAGCTCTGCCGGTGCTGCCCGGTGGCATCGAGTTCTTAGACGTCCGCCTGAATCGGCTGCGGAGCTCAGGGATACGGCCTGGAGCCTTCAGGGTGAGCCAGGGCCTGGCGTCCATCGCCTCCCACCGCCACCCCCCACCTCCACCCACACACCGTGCCCCCACAGGGTATCCCTGCTCCAACCCTGCCATGGGGTATAAAAATCAAACACCATTTTTCATCCGTTTGCATTTGTTGTTTATTAAGATTCTTTTGGTTGCAAGAATCTGACACTGACCCAAGAAAAGCGTGTTTTACAGCATGTCATCCCAAGAACCCACACGAACAGGAAACACAGTACCATTACGCCTCACAGGCCTGTTACCAATGAGCATTTCCTTTGAGCGTCATGTTGGTGCTCAGAAAGTTTCAGGTTTTAGAGCATTTAGGATTTCAGACTTTTGGATTTGGGATGTTCAACCTGTACTAGGAATGGGGGATCAGAAACCAAGGTCAACATCTCTTTCTCTCCCTCTGTGGGCACATGGTCTTTTGTCTCGGCTTCTCTCTGTGCATCTGCTCCATGCACCTGTCTGCCCAGCAGTGTCCTCTGCATACTCATAGGTTCTGCTCCCTGCAGACTCTGGCTTACGCATGACTTTGCCTTGCAACAAAGCTGACTCCAGCCCTGACTCTCCATATCCTTTTATTTCCCAAAGCTACCATTAAGTGACAAATCGTTGTCTTTCTATGATCCAATTCTCAAGCGATACGATCTGATTGATCATTTGTTGGCCAGTTCTGATGGCAAGAGCTCAGTAATATGACACAAATGTGGCCCCTGGGGCCGCCCATCCAGCAGGGCTGGCAGGGCCCTGGGTGCAGGTGCAGGGAAGAGGTGGAGCGTGAACAAGCGCGCTGCTCGAATGATGAGAGTGGCTTTCAAAGACCGATTGCTCCTCTTTCAGTCTCAGCTCCTTCGTGTGGGCTTTGAAGTGCTCGTTCTCTCTCGAGTAGTAGAATCTGTTTCACAAGCTAATTCATATTTAGAAGCATCAAATAAATCAAATTAGAGTTGCCTTTTTGAAAAGGGTGAGGGCACAGAGGCATGCCTGCTTGCTCCCTCCCCAAATACCTTCCACCCTCTCAGTCTTCTCCCGTCTGCAGTGGCCCTTGAGGGGGGTTAATGGAACACAGTATCAATAGCACTGTTGTGGTGGGAAGAGCACTGGACTGGGAGTCAGAAACCTGCCGCTAGACCTTGGGCCTCAGTGTTTCCATCGCTAAGTGAAGAACTGGGATTGCAGGATCGCTGAAGTCACTCGCTGCTCCAGCCTAAGAAACATCCTAGCGGTCTCCATAGTAGAAGGTGCTGCTTTGCCTTGACTTGTTTTCTCAGCCCGGGGTAAGAGATGGGCTTTGGAGCCAGAGAGACCTGGGTTTATGCGAGAGTCGCCTAACCTCTCTGATCTTGTTTTCTCAGCTGCAAAATGAAGGTAATAATACCTAGTTGACACTGTTTCTGGAAGATTAAACGAGATAGCATTTGTAAAGAGCACAGGAGGATTAAATACACATAGTAGCTGCTCCATCAGTGGTAGCTACCATTCCTCTCTGCCCTCGGAGCCCCCCGAAGGCTTATCTCTTTCCAGACCCTTTCCGATTAAGCCACCGACTCAGAGCCCTGGAGTCGCGCACCCGCTTTGCCTCTGTGCCTCACCCTGCTCGTCCTGCCTGTCTGGGTGTCTCCTGAGCGCGCTCTCCACCTCTGCTCCGGGTTTAGCGTTTGGAGATTTTCCTTGGGGAAAGTCCCTTCTGACAGCAGAGAACTTGAGGCTGAACTGAAATGTGCCTGGTCCTCCCTTCGTCCCTGTCCCTGCCCCACCCGCACCTCCCAGGCGTCATTAACAGCTGACTGGCTCCCACACCCCAGCTGCCGCACATCAGTGGCAGCAGCTTTCCTTGTGTATCCAGCTGGAGCTGGTGTTTGTAACTCTTTACAGACCTGCGCATGCCCTGCAGCTGCGGCTAAACAAACCCTGAGTGAATGAATGGGGACACCTGACTCTGGCCTCACCAGGCCCCTCCTCACTGCCAGGGCCCGCCAAGACCCTCCAGCCTGCCCACCTCTTTGCATTCTCCACAGGCGATGAAGAAGCTGCAGTTCCTCTTCCTGGCCGACAACCTGCTGGAGTCCGTCCCCGGCCCTTTCCCCCTGAGCCTGCGCTCGCTGCACCTGCAGGTGAGAGCGTCACCCAGAGCGAGGGCAGCGCACAGAGGACAAGTTAGTTAGACAGCCGGCAGGTCCCCACAGCGGACAAGTTAGTTAGATAGCCAGCAGGTCCCCACAGCGGACAAGTTAGTTAGACAGCCGGCAGGTCCCCACAGCGGACAAGTTAGTTAGACAGCCGGCAGGTCCCCACAGCGGCAGTGCAAGGCCTAGGCAGCGGTGGGGTCTCCTTTGCTGGAAGGTTTAGTGGAGACAGCACTGGTAGGTCTCGTCGAGGTAATGTCCGTGGGCCCAGTTTGATTTTCTCCATTTCTTCTTTTTAAAACACTTCTTCTCCCTCCATGTCTTTATTTCATCTTGCCCAGTTGCTTTTCCTTCTTCCTTTTTCCTACGCTCTCTTCTTCCTTCTCCTCTTCAGTCTTCGCCTCCTTCCTCTCTGCTCCTCTTCCCTTCATTCCTCCTAATCTCTGCCCTCTCTCTCCATCCACCTCCTGTGGGCCTCCTCTTCTCACCCCTTGTTGTGTGGCCTTGGCCCCATGGGCCTCAGTTTCTCCAGCTGCACAAGGGAGAGGCTTTAGTGCTGCCTAAGGGCAGGTCCTCTAGGTGGGGCTCAGCCGCCCTGTGTTCTTTCCAGAATAACAAGATAGAGACCATGCAGAGAGACACCTTCTGCGACCCTGAGGAGCACAAACACACTCGCAGGCAGCTGGAAGACATCCGCCTGGATGGCAACCCCATCAACCTCAGCCTCTTCCCCAGCGCCTACTTCTGCCTGCCCCGGCTCCCCGTAGGCCGCTTCGCCTAGCCTGACTCTGCTGCTCCTCCCCGGCCAGGGCCCTCTAAGGACCACCGAGGGCACGGGGCCCAGGCCAGAGAGCCCAGTCCCGTATCCCTGAGTACTCTTTAGTGCAGGCATTAATCAGCCTTGTGATCCAGTTGCAAAAATCGCACACCCACCCCAACACATGCACACATACACACATTCATACTGAAATGTCCTTCTGTAGCCGAATTTGCATTTCTCCAACCTCTCTTCCTTAACACCTATGGCCCTGGCTCAGAGAATAGCAATGTCTGCAGCAAAGGGCCGTTCCATATTCCCCGTCCCTCCTACCCACACAGAATGTCAGAGAGGCCACGAAAGAGGAAGAGGAGGGGGAGAAAAAGAAGGAGGACAGGGGAAAGAAGCGGGGAGCAGGGGATGGAGGTGGAGAGGGAAAGCAGCGGGAAGGGGGAAGAGGAGGGAAGCAGTGGCATGCTGAGCCAGCTCTTACCACTAGGCTTGCAGAAACCAATTATTTAATTTCCCAGAATTTTGCAAGTCAGTTGTTAAACACGGTCATTATGAAAAAGTAAATTATATAAACTTGTGATTAAATACATCCTGTTGAAAACAAATGCGATAAATAATCAAACGCATCACTTCCCAGTTATTTCACTGTATTTTACCATCGACCGTGCTCCTGGCGTTATTTGAGTCCGGAGCATTGTACGGTGGGAATTCCATGCAGTGGTGTGCTGCTGGGTGTCTCCCCAACTCCTCGCTCAGTGACATCACACTGGCAGTTTAAAATTGTCCATGGTAGGGGTCAGAAGTCGATAAATGCGATAAATCAGGATTTGTTTGGAGAGCTGATTGTTAAACATTTGCCAGCACACCACAGAGGAGAAGGAAGAGCTATTTAAGCCAGCTCCCCGATACCCCACTCCACCCTGCTGGGAGTGAGGCTGGGTTTCTAGGGAGCATCACTTCATTTCTTGCTCTTCCTAGCAGGGGCCTCCTGTTAGATTGGGAGGGAGCCATTCATAAGGATGGAGGACTGACGTGAATCTTCACCTGGAGGTGCTTCCCCTAACCCTAACCCCAATTTGCCTGTTCCCCGGCTCAGCAAGGCTCAGCCAGCTGGATCCTGGCCACTGGGGTTTCCATCCTTCCCAGGCGCTCCTGCACGTTCAACCACAAGAGGGCAGCCTTGTGCAAAGCTAAATATTTAATAAATAAATAGGCTATTGCAGACTTTTGGATCCTGGGCAGGGATGCCACCCTGGGGGGATGGGAAGAAGAGCAACTGTTACGTAGCTGACGACTTGTTCCTTGAATTGTAAGGGAGGGAAGATGCCACCCTTCCCTGCCCCTCATAGGAGACGTTGGGCCATGGGGATGCAGTGGACGGGTGCTGGGCGGCAGGGGTTGACGCAAGCGCGAGAGGGAGCGGAGGCAGGCAGGTCACTCTCTACCTGCTCTGTGCTGGCGATGGGACGATGTGCACAGGAATATATTCCTTTCCCTCGCGGAGCCCGGAGTCTGGTGTGGAAGACAGGTGTTAAACGCGTAATCACACAAATAGCCACACTCTTCAACTCACTGCACGTGCTATAAAAGGAAGGTGCAGAATGCTGTGAGAGCTTGCAGGAGGCGGGCCAGGTCTAAGGGTCCAGAAGACCTTGCAGAACTGAAGTTTAAGCTGAAACCCGAGGAAGGAGTAGGGGTTAGCCAGGCAGTGGGTTGCCAAGGCAACTACTCAAGGTTCCAGGTGGGTGGTCCCCCGAGCCTGGAGGGACAGGTGTTCCTTGTGGTCCACATGGAAGGGAACCCACTTATCTGCCTCCCCCTACCTCTGTCCAGCACCTCACTGAGCGCTGGGGATCCTCTGACAGTCCTGTAAGCAGACAGTTAGCAATTATTACCCACATTCTTCAGACGAAAAAATCGAGAACTAGAGAAGATCAACCACTTACTCGAGCTCACAGGGCTCACTGGGGCTTGGACCGAGACTCATCACGCAGGCTACGCACTAGCAGTGGGCAGTCTTCACGGCACTGGGAGGTGCCCTCCTGCCACCGCTGCGGTGTCTGCCATCCCTCCTGACGACTTCAGGGTCCCGGCACACCTGGCCCCAGGGGAGGATGAGAAAAGCACAGAGCCCATAGCTCCGTGCCTTTCAGAGCGGTAGAGCCCTCACTGGGCTGTCCTTTGGCCTCTTCCTGTCTCCCAGGGGGTTTGTTACAACAGAATCTCTCTCTCTCTCCCTCTCCCCCACCAACCGTATTTTATCCACCAACCCTGTCCCCTTCCCTATCCCATAGCCACTACAACATCCTGCTGTGTGGGATTATGACAAGGCTTAAGCATGCAACAGCTGAAGGCCTTAAGTTCCCCAACTTCAAGAAACCCTGAATTGAAGGAATCCAATGAGGAAAAAAAAAAAAAACCGTAAAGAAGATTTTCCAGAACTGGGGCTGCTGGATGCTGGAGGCCACATCATACCCAGATGCCCACAGCTAATCTGTGCTGATTACAGAAAGTCACCTGCTCTATTGTGGGAGAAGGGAACTAACAGTTCCTGGACTCCTGGAGTTTGCCAGGTACCATAATAGAAGCTTTTATATGCATAACTCATTTAATCCCAACAACAACCCTAGAGACTAGTAGGGATGTTGTCTCCGCTCTGCAGGTGAGGAAACAGGCTTCCGAAAGGGAAGCGGCCCAAATTCAAACGGAAACACTAGTGGCAGAGCCGGGATTCAAACCCAGGTCCATCTTGCCTGAGTCCAAAGTCCCGCCCTCCATCACATTCCAATTCGATGGGGGCACCGCTCTCGAGCTTCAGTGGAAGGAGGCAGCTCCAGACAGTTTCTCCCCGAGGCCACTGCGGCTACACTGGGTGGGATTCCCCCGGGCCACTGCCTCTGCAGCTGTCTCCTGACTAAGCCCCCATTTTTGGCTAGGGAAGCCCGAGGAATAGAAAGAATGCCGTTGTTGGCTGTCTCCCTGAAGAAATTCTAAACAGAGCATCTGCCCCGGGGCGGAGGGAGTGGGGAGAGAGAAAGAGAGTGAGCCAACTGCGTTCCAGCAGCTGTTCCATCCTGATCTTGAGGCAAAGGAGCCCTAGCTAGGGTTGAGTGACGGGCAGGGACAGCAGAGAGCCCCTCTTTATCCAGAGTGAGAGCCTCATGTCCTGCAGAACGGCAAGACGGCGAGAGTGGCACGGAGGGAGGGCAGATGCGAGCCAGCCCCCAGAGAACAAACAGGAACGGGTGCAGAGGAGGGGCTGCCAGGCAGACCAGCCAGCAGTCTAAGTTTGCTTAAAAGCCACCTCCTCCAAGAGCCCGACTGTCCTAACTCACTCAGCCAGATCCTTAGTGGCCTGCCAGCATCTGTGCTTGACCTTGGCAAGGGTGCTCACTCTCAGGAGGCTCCCTGGGGGCTGTCTGGCCAGCCCTGTAGGAAGAGGAGCACCTCCCCACTCTGGGGCACCCCAGGCCTTCAGCAGGGCTCCGCTCTAACCTGCTCTGTGAATGTCAGTGGGAGGAGGTGGAGGGGCGGAGGCCAGGGCCCCTGTCTCTGTAAGAAAAAGGATGAATTTGCAATGACCACCCCCAATACCTGCCCCATCCTCAACTCCATGGTCCTCAGTTTCCCTGAAGGTCACCCCGCAAGGCCCAGAGGAAGCTGTGGGGAACGGAGGGTGGTGGAGCTGGAGCCCAGGCCCTTTTAGGAGCCAGGGCATTTCCCCATCCTGACCTTGCCCTGCTCCCTTCCTGCTTCCTTTGCCCTTTTGTCTCCTCCCTGGGAACAGTAATCTCTTACCTTTATGCTATAAATTTGCACTTTACAAAGCGCTTTTACCATGGGCTCTAATCTGATAGTCCCAACAAGCCTGTGAGGAAGGAATTATTATCCCTAGTTTAAATAGAAAACAGGAGGCCAAGTGCTTTGTCCAAGAGAAAGATGACTTCACATAAACAGTATATAACATATAAAAACAAGAGCCGGTGGGGGTGGGTTGCAGCGAAAGCAGCATTTCTTGGGAACTCCTGCAGGAAAAATGGGAAATCCACCTCCAGCTCCTGGGCCAGTGGATTAGCGCCCCCATCCACAAAGCGCTTTGAAAGGCAAGCTCTGGGAAGGGCATCTCCCAGAGCCTGCGTCCAGGGCCTGCACCAGCAGGATCAGGGCCTGCATCCTTAGGAGGCACATGAGATAATGAAGGATCTCAGCGCAGGAAAACCTCGGGGCTCAAGGACACACAGCCCCCCATCTCCACCCCTGCTCCACATGCCCGCATCTGCGTCCTTCCTGCTTCTGGCTAGGAGGGAAGCAGACAGACAAGGTGGCCACAGCTCGGCCCCACCTCCTGCCAGGCTAGATCTCTCCCAGCTTTCTCCTTCCTCCTCAGCTGCTCCTCCCCTCTCCCTGCAGGAGACACCAGCTCAGTTTTGCCTCTCCTCTCTCTCAAGGTCGTCTCAGCCCAGCCAGCATCACCTTCTCCAGCAGCCACCATCACTGTCCCCAGGCCTCCCTCCTGTGGTCACCAGCAGTGTGCATGAAGGTCTCCACATAGAGGGAGGATGCCTGCTTTCCCCCTCCCCCCGGGGCTCCCATGTCTCCCTTCTCCCCCTGGGTGACAAAGAAGCCAAGGTCCCACCTCCCTCCTGCTTCGTTGCAATAAAATTCCCCATAGTGAGGCCCCTTGTCTTCAGCCCAGCCTGCCCAGCCCTCCGGACATGGCCAAACCCGTGGCCTAGACCCTCCCAATCCGCACATACAGGATGCTGCCCTCCCCCTTCCTCCCTGCTCTCCCTCTGCGTCCTTGCCCCACGCTCCCCACCCCCCACGCCCAGGCGCCAGAGCAGACAGCACTTAGCCTCCTCTGGCACGGTTCAGACACGGGAGGGCACGTTTCACACCATGGCACATATGAAGGAACTGTGGTGCAAGGGAGTGAGCACTGGACTGAGAGTCTGAAGACCTGCATTTGACCACCCCGTGCCCAGACGTCCTGTGTAACTTCCGGCAAATCACACCAGCACCTTACCCTGTCCTGGCCCCTGGCTGCTCCCTCCAGCCGATTCTGTTGCTCAAAGCATATCCAAGCCCATCTCGTTTCTAGTCTAAGCACAGAGGCCAAACCCTCGACAGCTGTTCCCAGTGGCACAGACCAACAGTGACAAAGAGAAATCGAATGGTAAAGGAAAGCAAAAGGCAGGAAATACAGAAAACAGACCTCCCAACCTGAGGTTTCTGGTCCCAAATCAACTGCACTCTGGCCCTGAAGCTGGCTTAGCTGCTACCCTCCCTGACCTTCCTCTGGTCCATGCAGAACAGGAAACAATCCGCCTGACCCATCCTGACACCAAAGGTGACAGCTCTGGAATCGCACATTGCTCATAAGTCACACCCCTCCCCAAGGATCACCAATGCGCACTCCCTCCCGCAGAGGGGTCCCCTGCATCCCAGGACAGGCTCCTGTGAGAGCCGGAGCACCTCTCTTAGGGATCTGGGACACAGGCAAGATGGCAGGTTTTTTTGTTTTTTTTTTTTTTTGAGACAGAGTCTCACTCTCTTGCCTGGGGCGAGTGCCGTGGCATCAGCCTAGCTCACAGCAACCTCAAACTCCTGGGCTCCAGCAATCCTACTGTCTCAGCCTCCCAAGTAGCTGGGA
>CAUYSK010062064.1:0-12501 GCA_963575035.1 Avahi laniger | reverse complement strand
AGGCCTGTGTGCAGAGCTGGGGGTGAGGGCAGGGTTGGCAGGCTGTGTGCAGAGCTGGGGGTGAGGGCAGGGTTGGCAGGCCTGTGTGCAGAGCTGGGGGTGAGGGCAGGGTTGGCAGGCCTGTGTGCAGAGCTGGGGGTGAGGGCAGGGTTGGCAGGCCTGTGTGCAGAGCTGGGGGTGAGGGCAGGGTTGGCAGGCTGTGTGCTGAGCTCGGGGTGAGGGCAGGGTTGGCAGGCCTGCATGCAGAACTGGCAGAGGCTCGCCCACCCAGCTGAGTGGGGAGCCCCGTGCAGAGGCTGCGCATTAGAGAGGGCTGGCATTGGGCGGAAATTGCTTTCTCTGCTCAGCCGTTGGTCAGGACTGCCCAGGAAGAGCAGCACATCTGCAAGGTGCTGGGAGCTCTCAGGTAAACCAGTCTTTGCAATGGAACGGCGAGTTATTTTTTGGAGGGAGATCCAAACTGTACTCCTCCCTGACTGCTACAGGCCTTCCAGCTCCCGTAAGGAGGCCCAGCCTCCCTGTGGCATACACCCAGAGAAATGGCCTTTAAAAAAGCAAGTTTGACCACCCCACCTTTTGTTCTGACTCCTCCAGTGGCTTCCTGTTTTGTTCAGAATAAAATACCATAGCCTGCAAACCCTCACTGTTCCTTCTCTGACTCACTCCCTGTCGCTTTGCCTCTCATTTCATTATCCTTTAGCACCTAAGCAGATTCCCACCCCAGGGCCTTTGCACTTGCTTTTCCCTGGAATGCTCTCCCCAGGGCTGTGCATGGCTGGCCCTCTCCAGCTTTATTCTGGTCTCTGCTGAGATAGTGCCTTCCTAGTGAGGACTTTCCTTACAGCTTGTTTAATTTGCATTTGCCACCATTTTCTCATGCTCAAACTTCCTTTTAGCAGTTTGGACAGCCTGACATATTAAATAGTCACTTCTTTTTTTTTTTTTATTTATTTTTTTATTTTTTATTCCAGGGTATTGTGAGTAAATAGCCACTTCTTTATTTTCTGAGTCCCCTCACTAGAATGTAAGCTTCATACAGGCCTTCGCTTTTGTGTTTTTTCCCTAATACATCCCTGTATCTCTGGTGTCCAGTGCCTGGCATGTGATGAATCTTCAGCAGCTATTTGGTGGAGCAAGTTAATGAAAGACTTGCCCGAGGTCACCCCTGGTAAGCAGAGGAGCCAGACTTTGAGCCTGGGCATTGGTGTCATCGCAGAGCTCCATGTCGTATTCGCCACGCTCTCCCCTTGGCACAGCGAGCACTTGGAAGCCAGTGAACGTCACTGTCAGGAAGATTCTTTCCTTTGCTGGAGCAACCGTGGACACCTGCTGTCTTGTAGGGATCATGGGCACATCGCCTTGGAGTGACCTTTTCTCCTTTGGAAGCTTAAAGTGTCCTGGGTTGCCTAAGACCGAGAACGTGGCCTGCTGTGATGGGACGTGGGCACACCTCCTTTTGTCCATTCGCGTGTCCTAGGAAACCATCTTTGAATTTAAACTGGTTCTTTATCCGCTTTCACCACCAGCATCTCACACTGTTTGCATCTGGGTCATGCTAAGCTTGTTCAAATTGAAAGCAAAAAGTAACCTCATCACACTGTTTGCCATGCTGCTCTCTGTGGTATTGGAAGTTTTGCTTAAAATAATTTAGGCAGAAAACCCCATGTGTTCTCTGGTGCCTTCTAGCAAGGCCGGCATAGTGTCTCCTTATCTTAGATGACTTATCACAGATACCTCCAGGCAGATATGACGGGCTGCAACCAGTGAAAAACTATGAATGTTCCTGAGGTTTATATGACCTACTAAGGGTGCTAACTAACCCACAGCTTTTCTGGAACACGCAAAATGCTTCCAATTTCCAGTAAATGTCTTTGTGCTTGTACCAAACACAGTTTCATTGTCTGACTATTTGAATGTAAAAAGAGAAGGCTTATCGTTGTTGCCAAATCATTCTTTTTCCATTTGGAGTCTAACTTATAATTATAAATTTGTAATTAGGCCATCAGGAAAATGCAGTAGAAAATTGCCTGCCACTCAGAGTATAGGTGAGTAAACAGAGTGGAGATTTTCCCGTGAATAACGTGGATGGTAACTAGGTTGATTGGGTCAGTGGAGGATCTTAGTCAGTTGTGTTGACATCTTCACAGTTGGCACAAGGTTAAAATCGCGAGAAAGCGTCCTGTTTGGAGGCTCCAGTGAGATTCTGTAGGTAAGGATACTGGGTAAACTGTAAAGTGCTATGTAAGGTGAAGGAGTATCATTATTTTGATTTCTATGACAACCCATTGTATGTGGATATAGTTTTTAAATTTTGGTTAGTACATTAAATACAACCCTTATTTATTTTTTGCTTTTTGACCTATGTATTATAGTTTTTCAATGTGCAGCATAAGTTTTTTTATTGAAAATGGAAATATCCAACCATATAGATGGAAGTTTCTGTCTTATTGGATACTGGCAGCTGCACTCTTTATGCAGGGCAAAATATAGAGTTCTGAATACCATCAAAGTGGCTCAAAATATGCATGGAACTGTTAATGATAAAATTTTAGGCTTAAGATTGCACTGCTAACCGATGTCTTAAAGCCTGGTGTTCTTGAATTCAGAGTGAGCTATTATTGACATGACAGAGAAGTATGTTTTTCTCCTGGGATATTATATTGTCATTCTTTCCATTTTAAACCTAATGGATCACCCTCAGGAAAGACGTAACTTTAAAAACAAAGTTTTAGTTCAATCAGTCACAAATGTTCATATTTATTATTTAGATTTGATTTTCAGAATTTAATCATAATCGATCCTCTCCAAATTGATTGGTTTTTGGGGGAATGTGCAAAGAATATATAATGGTTATAACCTGTTATTTGGGCTTTCAAATGACTCAATATTAGTCAGACTTTTACTGTGCTGCCTGCCTTGAATACCAGCGTGTCCTCTCACCCCAAGGCAGATGAGCCTTCTTGACTCGGAAATACACAAATCGCATGCTGTGCGTGCATGAACTTAGCCCAGTCAGATGACTTCTCGGGCCTTAATTAACTATGAAGTTGATTTTCTCACTTTGTAAACATTAATCCTTAAGCTATAGCGATACATTGAGCAACTTTGCTTCAGTTTTTTGTTTTTGTGGTTTTGGTGAATGTCTCCCATGTAGGACCATATCATTTTCTTTGTAACTCTGTGTTCCAACTTACAGTCTTATTTTTAGTAGTCTCTCAAGAAATACCTACTGAATGATTAAAGGTACTGTATTAGTTATCCGTTGCTGTATAACAAATTACCCCAAAGTTTGGCAGCTTAAACAGCAAACATTTTCTATCTCACAGTTTGTGTGGGATGGACGGTCAGGGTGTGGCGTTGCCATGTGCCTGGCTCCAGGTGTCTCTTAAGCTCGATGAGGGTGTCAGCTGAGGCTGCAGTTGTTGTCCCGAGGCTCACTTGGGAGAGGGTCCACTGCCACTCACAGACTGCTGGCTGGATCCGTCAGTTCCCTCCACAAGGCAGCACATGAGAGTGAGTGAGTGAGAGGCCACCCCAGACAGAAGCCACAGTCTTTTTATAACTTGCTCCGAGACGACAGCCCATCACTTCTGCCATATTCTGTTCATTAGAGGTGAGTCAGTCAGTCCAGCCCATACTGAAGGGGCTGGGATTGGATAAGAATGTGGATACCAGGAGGCAGGGGTCATTGGAGACCATCTTTAAACTTGCCTACCGAAAATTATATATAGTTAGAATTTTTTTTTATTATTTCATACATGGAATTGAAGTTTTTGACATGCTTATTAAAGCTGCAGGAGCTGACTGAGGCCAGCAGGAGGTCAAATAGTTGCAAGGGAAGGTTGACTGGCTAGTTTCTAAGAGAATTTCTTTCTTTTTTTTTTTTTGAGACAGAGTCTTACTCTGTTGCCCAGACTAGAGTGCCGTGGCATCAGCCTAGCTCACAGCAACCTCAAACTCCTGGGCTCAAGCGATCCTTCTGCCTCAGCCTCTCGGGTAGCTGGGACTACAGGCACGCACCACCATGCCCGGCTGATTTTTTCTGTATATTTTTAGTTGTTTGGCCAATTTCTTTCTGTTTTTAGTAGAGACGGGGTCTCACTCTTGCTCAGGCTGGTCTCTAACTCCTGAGCTCAAACAATCCGCCCGCCTTGGCCTCCCAGAGAGCTAGGATTACAGGCGTGAGCCATCGCACCCGGTCTCCTGTGCTCATTCTTGCTTTGACCTGGGAGCCCTGTCTCTTTTTGACATGTCTTTGCATTGACGTTACGTGCTGGTTTTAGAGTTTTTCCAGAGACTGCCTTGCTGTCATCTTAAGCGTGGTTTCCAAAGACCAGTGCTTGATTCTACCTGTAATCTGACACCCATTACTATTGCACGTCTGGCTGTGGACAGGTACTGCCTTGCTGGAAAACTTTTTTGTTGGAGAAAAATTTGGCAAATATAAAAGATACAAACATAGGTTCTTATGTCTTACCAGAGCACTGTCTGTTTTCCCCTGAAATGGAAAGTAGCGACAAGATTATTCCCTGGACCCCTTTGCCTCTGTCTCATGACAGTTGTTGCACTTTAAAAAATACAGCTTATCACTCATTTTATTGTACTTATGTGAAAATGTTGCAGTGTTGAAGTAATTGGTAATTATGTGAGATTTTTTTTTCTTCTGAAGAGCTTTTTCTTTTGGAGAAGTCAGTTGGGACAGAAATGTTTTTTACTGGGAAAATAATTTTTGATTACTGTTAAAATATTTATGGAGTGTCTTTCCTTTTCTAAAGTTGTCCCAAATCTTTGGAGCGTTGATGGAGAAGTTACAGTAACTGAACAGAAGCCAGGAGAAGTTGCCGAAGAGCTAGCCAGCTCCTACGAAAGGAAGCTCATCGAGGTAAGGCTGGCATGTCCATGTGTGCTTATTCCTGATGTGGCTGCTTTGGGGACTTTGCAGGAAAGGGCCCAGCCTGTTCAAAAGAGATGCTAGCAGAACAACCAAACACCCCCACACAAAACAAAACAAGATAAAGCCAGTGTACTTCATAAAGAGCTGATTCTTTGGAAAATACCACTTAATTAGAAACTTCTGGCACTGTGGTAAGGAAATAACAGAGAAAACATAAATATGTAACATTAAAAATAAGAAAACAAATGTAACCTCAGATTTTGAGAATAAAACCAGGAGAAAATATCATATACAACTTTGTTAAATGTGTACGTGTGGATGAGGTAGACTGTTTTCTAGGATAACGTTCATTACAGAACTAACGAAGATGAGCCCGACTGCTAGAGGGGACCAAAAACCCCACCACTGTGGAAGACAGTTGTAAATGTAATCAAAGAACTCCTTCCTCAGAAGGTAGGATGCCTAGATGGTTTTATGGGGATTTCTAGGAAACCCTCAAGGTACTCACAGCAAGCCCTTTGCTGTTTATATATCTTTAAAGCACATGTGTGTGTGTGTGTGTGTGTGTGTGTGTGTACACACACACATATGTACATATCTGTGTCTTGGTTCAGTGGACATTACCCTGATACAAAAAATTTGACAAAGGTAGCATAAAAAACTAGTCTACTCTCATTTGTATGTAAATGTATAAAAATTCTAGAAAGATATTATCTGATCAAATTCAGTCACATATTTAGAGAACAATGCACATAAAAAGGAGGGTTTATTTAGGATTACAAGGTTTAATGTTAGGAAATTCATCCATGTAAGTCATCTCATTAGTAGGTTAAAGGGGAAAAACCAGATATTTATCTTTTGTCATTTTATTGTGTTTATTATTGATGTCAGATAAAAATATTCTTGATAAGTGAGGAGTAAAGGTACTTCCTTGGTACTTCAGAAGCCATTAGTATCACCATGTTCAGTGGCGAAGCTGAGAGGCTAAGTTTTTGATCAGGTGTGTGTGTGCGTGTGTGTTGTGGTCCCTTGGGTAGTATTGTAAGTCCTGTCTGTATGTACACACATACACATGGAAGTATACAAATATACTTCCAGTACTTTCTAAATCTGCCACAGTAAGTTTTATTTTTGTAATTAGAAAAACACCCATTCATCATGGAGACATGCTCGAGCTGGAGGGTGGGTTTCAGAGGCCCAGGGCCTTGGAAGAGGATCCTCTAACCTCATTCCTGGTTCAGGCTGCCGTTCTTACGGTCTATTTTGTCTGATTCCTAAATTCACTCTAAAGAAGGGAGGTGACTTTAGAAGCACCTTGCATTCTAACTCAAGTGAGCTCAAGGGAAAGCAAGCTGGGGTCTTAACGAAACAAGCTGGTGGGGAAGAGTCAAAAACCAGGCTGAGAGGGTCTACGACTGTGCCTTCCTGCATGGCCTCCACCCACCACTGTGTCCTTCCTTGGAGACTCACTCGTGGGCTCATGGACTCAGAGTTGGCTGGTGGCAGTGCCAGGGTGCTGGGCCGTCAGTCTGTGCCCGGAAAGCCCACGTGGAGAGGGGAGCAGTGCCCCAATCTCAGCATTGTGAGGACCTGTATGTGTGTTTCTCCGAGTGGACTCTGAGTCCCTGGAAGCCGGGGCTGTGTCTTGTCCTTCTCTGTATCCTCAGTGGCCATTTATTGGCAAATGGTAAATGGTATAAATAGCCCTTGAATGAAGGTATTTTTAAGGTTCTCCTAGAACAGGGATGTCTGGGTTTATTGAATGAACAAAGGCCTGATGAGCCAGGAAGGGCGAAGGGTTATCGGATCAAAAGTGGGTTGAAAGGTTCTGGTCCTCTGGGGTAACCCGGGTGCAGTTGGAAGGACTCTGTCAGCCCAGCGCAGAGTGGTGGAAGCGCCGCTTCCCAGAGTTCATTCAGCACGCTGAGCACTGGGGCCGGGACAGGGCGCTCAATGTGGATGCCTCCAGCCGCAGGGCCGCCAGCAGGGCTGCAGAAGACAGCGGCTGGCTGCCGGAGTCGTTGAGCTGAGCCCTGCTGGTTCATTCGTGGGCCGGGTCGTTGGATGGGAACATATTAGTGTTTAACTGGACACTTACTTGCTGCACAGGGAACAGCAAGAACGAAGGCCCTGTGCAGGGAAAGAGTGAGCAGGAGCAGAAAGGGACATGGGTCTGAGACAGAGTGGATGAGGGGAGAGGTGGCACCGTGGCTGGAGAGGAAGATGGGTCAGACAGTGGCACCGTGAAGGCCATGTCACCACCATGGACGTCTCATCATTATCTCATCGTCACTGTGCGTTGACTTCAGCTGTGATGTGTGGAGAAGGTCAGGTGTGTGGGGAGTGACTGTCCAACCGTCGCCTGGTTGGCCTTGTCACCGTGAGCGTTGGTGCTGACCTGCCAGATGACGGGGCCGGAGGCTCAGGTGTGAAGATTTATTTCTCTTGCCGACCTTGAGCTTCCTTTGTACCCGGCAGCAGCAGAGTCGCCGGCTCCAGTCAGCAAGCCGAGAGACGTGTGAGGTTGAAGCAGGGGTGTCCCCACACGGCATTTACTACCCAGATTCGTTCTCCTTTGGTTGCAAAGTGAGGTTCTGTCAGTGATCTTTCATCTGTGAATAGCATTAGCGTTTCATTACATCAGCGTATTCCTGAACCCTTTGTGTTCACAGTGATCGGGCCCTTTACGACAGCCCTTGGATGCTCCTCTGTCATTGTGCTAATGGGTCGATTCTTACTGAGAGAGTCATAAACACGTGTCAGAGTGGAGTAATGAAAGAATGTGGGGAAAAGCTGATGCAGTTTCTTTCCCTGTCAGAAGGGCAGATGAAAAGGAAACATTTTATTTTAGGTAATATGGCTATTTGGAACATGCCGAGCATGGTGATTGATCCCAATGCCAGGGGAGTTCCTGAGCATTCTTTCTCTAGGTGTCTGTCTTTGAGAGCATGAAGACCACCTTACTTATCTACACATGCACACTGCACGTCCGTGCTTGGTGACCTGGAATCCTGCATCCGGGACAGCTCAGAACCTAAAATTGACACCATAAAGTCACCTTTTAATAGCTGGTGAGCATCAAGTGCCAAGGACTGGAGGTATAAAGATTGTTCTTGACACCCTGTGATTAACTTTGGAAAGCAGGAGGGACAGGAGAACTGCGACAGGTGTAGGTTAATCTGGCAGGGGTAGAAACACTAGTTTTTAAACAGTGTAACGGCCACTGTTGCACTAGCAGCAGCTGTCGGGCGCATACTTTTAGTTGCAGGCACCGTGCTAAGGCTTTTAGGTGAGTGAACTCGAGTTCCTTGAGGAGGATGCTATTGCTCTCTCCAGTTCACAGATGGAGCTTTGAGAAGTTTAGTAAATTGCTCAAGATTCCTTTGCTGGTAAGAAACAGAACTGGATTTGCATTGCCCAGGCAGTTGAGCACCAGAGCCCAAACCCATAATCCTTCTGCCTTGCTCCAGAAGGCCGAGCTCATTGAAGAAGAAGAAGAAAAAGGTCAATTTGACAGAGGAGAAAGGACAGTGGCTAGTGATGCTTAAGAAAACGATTGAAAGGGCACGAGATGCGTTGACAGTAGATAACAGGGACCAGCAGCATCAGCCGTGTGAAATAGCGCTGAGGGAAGAACGTGTCTTATCTGTGCCTGGAATGACCACACCCAAAGTGACTTGTCATAGATCACCGGGGGGAGCTCCTTAGTGGTAGTGTGGACGTTACCTTTTTAGTTGTATCTTCATTGCTTAACAGCACAGAATAGGAGCTCTACAAATACTGAACAGAATGCCAGTCTGTTCAATGGATTTGGTTGTTTAGTGTCATGCTTAAAGGATGACAAATATGAGTTCTGGGACCCCAGTTTAAGAGTGAATTGTATAAGGCCCCACAGCTAAGTTCTAAATATGGCTCCGAGCACCCTGGTGGAAAGGATTAGATATGTGGTAAGAGGAAATGGGTCCCTTAGAGAAGGCAAACTTTCTTCTGGCCCTCAATTTTAGGGGGAAGCATAGCTGGAGAGGACATCGAGTAGCAGATGGAACACGTGGAACTCGCGTGGAACACGTGCTTTGAGCACCTTCTAAATGTCCAACGTTTAGCTTCCTTTTTCCTCCTTTGGTGGCTTCCCCTACCTGGGTGCAGTAGTGCTGACGGTTCCAGGAGGTGAACCAAGAAAGGTGGGAGGCTGGCACAGACGTTCTTCAAGGGGCGTTCTCTTCCCTGTACTGAGTTTTCCTTCTTTCTTGATTGCAAAGTGACTTTCGTGGCAAAGCCATCAATATTTCATCTGTGAGTAGCATTGGCTCTTTATTTCCCCAAGGCTGGTCCTAGGCAAGAAGACGAACGCAGCCCAGTGCCTGTGTTTAGGGAGCTTGCCGTTCCGCTCATGGAGAGGCAGGTGGAAGCACAGAGGTAGTCACACCCACAGGCCTGGAGCTGTGCCTTCTATGGCAGTTTTGCAGAGCTCGGCACCCAACTGTGGCTTCTTTAGATAGCTCTTCCCTCTTCCTTTGGGATTGATAGTGACGATGCTCAGAATTTCTTTCGTAAACTTCTTCCTCCTCCTTGAAGGTCTAAGACATCAGAGGAGAAGCCACTATTCTCACCAAGGTTTTTGAAGATAAAAGATATTGGACACATCCAAGATAGGTCTCTTCTGAGACTCTTGCTTTTTTACCTCTTTTTAAGTACTATTCCTTTGGTTTAGACTCATCCCCAGCAATTTTCCATTCTATTCCAGCTGTTGCCTTTGAAAAAATAGTGGTGGCATTTGGACTTTGATCCTGCATCTCTTTGTTGTCACCTTCTGCAGCCTGGTGGCTTGGAAAAGCACATGGCGTCCCATGGCAAACTGAGTTCAGATTTGCCACTTACTGCCGTGTGTTCCCGGGCAGGCCACCTGGCCTCTCTGAGCCTCAGGCTCTCTGTTACTGCACTGCAGCCAGGAGTACCTACTAGTCTAGCGGGTTTGCTTTGGGAATTCAACATAAGGAACCCAGATCAGTGCCTGTAGCAGACAGGTGTCTTTGCGGTTTCTTTTCTCCTTTTTGTTCTGATTCCCTTTGGCAGGATGACTTCTCCACCATTGCTTGCTGTCTTGGTGGGACAGTAGATCCAAGTATTCTGCCACCTTTTTGGCTTGGAGATGGGCATATGACCTGAGCCAGGGTGATGGGGACTTTAACTACTGAGTTATGCAAGAATGCAGAAGTGCTTGGGAGGCCATTTTTCAATCGCAATGAGCAATAGGCATTTATTCAATAGACTAATAGCAATTGGTCTGAAGACTCTCCAGTTGTTTCTGTGTTGAGCTTTCAGAGCTGTCCTGGTCTGGTTCCTTTTCTGAGCCAGATTCTCCCACTTTCCTAACTGCTTACAGTAAATTCTGTTTTTCCTTAGGTGAGAATCTGTTTCTGTTGCTTACCACTGAAGAGCCCTAACTTATAATAAAGCTTTTTATATGCATGTGATCAGTAGACGTTATTTCCCTTCACTTCCTCTTCCCCTCACTGCTTACCAGAGCTTGGCTCCTTCATCCTGCCTTCCGGCTGTCCCAGGTCTTGCTTTATAGCACGTATTCCAGCTGTTTGCACCTCTTATGTGCCTTCTACTTCAATATTGCCAGTCCATCCTCTGCAAACAGAACTTCACTTCCTTCCATATGGCAGGTCTCAGCTAGCTGTTGATTGATTTTTAAAATTATAGGATACTTATCATTTACTGTATGAGTGTAATTAGTTCCAGAATTTTTCTCATGGGCAAAATAAATGGCATATTAGCAACATTTATTCTCATTATAATGACAGAGTTACTATTAATGGAAAAGTAAGTTTAAACATCAAGCTGGCAAAAAGCACATTCATAATCACACACTGTAGATAACTGTGGATGTGATCATCATTTTAATGAAAAAGTTTCTGAAGCAGCCAAGACCTTGGGAGCAGTTACACCATAAACACTTGCCTCTCAAATTGGCACTAGTGGTTTCCAGCACTTTTGATGTGTCCCAGAGAAGCATGGGATTTTAAATAAAACACTAGATTCTGTGTAAGGACTCAGGATAAAAAAAAACACAAAATACTCTGAGCTGAGATCTATATTAAAATGATACTCAGAATGAAAAGTATGATACAAGGTTTTTTGTTTATCACGTGACACCAAGTAATGGATTTGAGACCGGGCTCTCATCTCATATAAAGGGGAAAAAGTTTGTTCACCAAGAAAACCAAGTATTTAGGTGCTTGCTGTGTTTTAATGAAAACTGGTAAGGAGTTCTCTTTCCTAGCAGGATAGGTGTGATTTCCACTAATGTGTGAATGACTAACAGGGCTAAACCTCTAAGGAGTTCTTAAAATCTTATGATGGAAAAGTTAGAACATGGAGAAAAATAGAATGGCATAAGAAGTCTTCATATACCCATGACCTGGCTTCCGCTGTTAGTAACTCCTGGCAAGTCTTGCTTCCTCTGTATCCTGTCCTACCCCCAGCTGCTTCTCATGGCATTTTGAAGAAAATCCAAAATTCTGTATCATTACATTCCCAAATATTTCAGAATCTATCTTTAAGAGATAAGAGCTCTTAAAAAAACAAACCAGTGCATAACCAGTGTCATTGTCATACCTTACAAAGCCTTATAAAGGAGGCCCCTGCCAGTTTCGGTGAACCTCAGAGTGGACTACCAGGGAGGGGGGTTTCTTTTAACAGAGGGCCTTTCGGGGGGCCCATTGTTTACTGTTCCCCCTCCCAGCTTCCAAGGCAGGAACCTTAGCATCCAGGTCATGCAGGATAGCTCAGCGCCGCGCCTTTCTGCTTCTTGCATCTGCCCTTTGCTTGGATGTCCACGTCAACGACTAGCATAGTCATGTCAGCAGCACCGCTGCGCTGGCCCTGGGAAATTGAGAAACTTGGAGACAAAGAGGTGCAGCCACTGCCCGTAGGTTTCCATCAGCACATGGGTTTCCAGCCTCCAGGGTTGCCTTATTTTAGGATGGACTAATTCCCTTGTGAAGGTCTCGGGGAGGAGGAGGAGGCAGGCTGTATCTCACAGGTGGCTCTGTCAGTTCTTTAAAAATTATTTTTGTTATGGATACTTCAAATTTATATAAGAGGAGACAAAAGAATATAAAGAACTTCCATGTTCCTGTCACCCACCTTTAATAGTTATCAACTCACGGCCAGTTTTGCTTCATTCATATACCTTCCTCTTTCCCCAGCTTCATGTAGTATTTGGAAGGAAATCCAAGGCACAACATAGACTTTACCCCAAAGTAGTTTGTAATATATTGGTAATAAAATATGAAGACTTTTTTTAAGAAAAAACTCTAAAATCAATATCATACCTAAAAAGCTAGCAGTAATTCTTTAATATGAGCAAATATCTGGTGTTTAAATTTCCAACTCAAACTGATGCTTGGATAAGGATCTACATAAGGTGGTCCACACCTTGGGAGTGGTTGGTACATCTCTGAAGTCGCTTTTGATCTATAGGTCCCCTCATCGGTATCTTCCCTCTGTTTCTTCTTTACTTGTCATTTATTAGTTGAAAAAACTGGATCGTTGCTCCTGGAGAATTTCTCCCACCGTTTTTTTTTTTTTTTTTTTTT
>CAUYSK010062063.1:0-24876 GCA_963575035.1 Avahi laniger | reverse complement strand
TCTTTAAGTTTAGAACCATAAGTATATTTTCCCCAGCCCTGGTATTTTGAATTTAATCAGGATAATAAGAGATGTTAACATTAATTCTAACCCATGTAAATCAGAAATGGCTGCTTTTTCCTTGATTGTGCAAGGAAGAGTTGTTATAGATTTGACTCTTTTGAGGAAAACATCTTTTCTGAGTCCACACAAATCCAGAAGTTAGATTTGGTAAGATTTTGTTATTGCAAAACTTGTATTGAGCACTAACCTTTTGTCAGACATTAAACCAAATGTTTTACACACATTTTCTTGACTGATGTCTCAGGAACTCTGCAGAACAGGGCTAGTCCCACTTCTGTGGTTAAGAGCCAACCTGCCTTGGTGTGCGTCCTAACTTTAATATTGGATTTATTACTTAACCTCTTCGTTCTTCAACTTTGTTATCTATAAAAAAGAGAAAATAAAAGTACTTCTCTGTGATGTTTAATTGTGTGTATCAACTTGGCTGGACCACAGTGCCCAGATATGTGATCAAATGTTATTCTGAATGTTTCTATGAGGGTGTTTTAGGGTGAGATTAGCATTTAAATCAGTGGATTTGCATCAAGCAGATTGTCCTCCATAATGTGGGTGGGCCTCATCCAATCAGCTGAAGGCCCAAATAGAACAAAATACTGACCTTCCCTGTGCAAGAGAGGATTCTCCAGCAGATGCCCTTTGGACTCGAGCCATGGCTCTCCAGCCTGATGTCCCACCTTGCAGACTTTGGACTTGCCAGTGTCCATAATTGCATGAGTCCATTCCTTAAAATATTAATAAATCTGTTTTCATATATTTATATATACATCCTATTGGTTGTTTCTCTGGAGAACCCTAATAGACTCCTTACAAGGTTGTTTGAGGATTAGCTAAGCGAATACATTTAAAAGCATTTAGAGGGGTGTTCTGGTAGAGTAAGACTTGGGTAAATATCAGCTTCTCTTATTATGGACCCAAGCATGAAAATGAGATGGCTAAAGAAAAGGTTATTGAGTCAAAATACATATTTCAATAACGGAGCCCAGATGCGTATTCTGAAATGACCAGGCTTTCCTCGAGCTTCCCCCTGCATCACCAAAGCTGAAGTGAGCCCCACGTCCACTGTGTTAACACTGGATGTACGTGAACAGGCCTGGCGGGACATTCCCTGCTTCAGAGACTGTCTTGACAGTACTGAAAGTGGTCATGACCACTTTCAATCTCTTCATAATTGTCATTTTATTTACTTGCCGGAGAGAAAAATAACCTTAGATCCTGACTATTACATAATAAAAGCAAGAGAATAGAACCAACTAATGACTTTTTAAATAATAATAATAATGATGAAAGTACATGAGCAAAACTGGTGACAAAAAATAAGCTAAAAGAAATTCAGCAATATGGCAAAGGAGCAATGTCTATAAAAACTTCTCCAAATCAATCAAGGCATATAAAAAAGAAAAATGAGCAAAGGGCATGCATTAATACATAACAAAAGTAGAAACTTACACAAAAAAAAATCTCACTCATAATTCAAAGGGAAAAATGTTAATTACAAAAGCAATGGAATTATGTTTTACTTAATCAACAGTGCTTGTTTGAATGATGATGTTCTGAAATGATGAGAAGGTTGTTGTAAAATGGGCACATGTATGTTTTCGTTGGGATGGTAAACTGGTACAGATTTTTGGGAAGACAAGTTTTCAAATAAGGATGAAAAGCCTTAAAATATTTGTATTCTTTGACCTAGCAGTTCAACTGTCCTAAAGTAATATAGTATATTAAATGACCTACCGTACCAGATTGTGTTTCACATCATGCACTCTTCATGATACATATATGTGTAACATCTTTTATCATTGTAATTAAATCACCAATCAGTCGTGTTACTATAGTTATCATAGTTAAACATCTGTTCCCCCTATTAGCCTATAAGCTTCATGAGAATGGTGGTTGTATCTGTTCTTCCCATTGTGTACCCGATGATGGACACATAGCTTTGCATGGAATGCTTAGTAACATGCACCAAATGGAGGGATGAAGGAATGAATGGACGCAAAACAGTTTAATGTGCAAGAATGTCAATATCAGTCTTATTCCTGAGAGCAAAACACTGGAAAATCCCTAGATTTCCAACTTCAGGAGAAGGTTTATGTGTGGTGTTGTTCACCAAGTTGGTGGTACATCATGCAGTGATTTGAAATGTTTACAAAAAGTATACGCTATCATGTAACTATATTTATTATATATTTACATATCATATTTATTATATAATATTGAGTGAAACAAAAACTAAAATTTAAAATTATATATAATGGAGAATTATCATCCTCAGAAAATTAACAAAAGGAAATTCATCGAACTATCAACAGAACTTGCGTTTGATAAGAGAAAAGTGGGTTTTCTCTCTTTTTTTGGTTTCCTTTCAAAGTCTCATATATTTACATTTCATTTGTGGATGACACTAATTTTATGATATAAATGATCACCAATACATTTTTAAAACCCTTATCTGTAGCTGTAGAAGGGCAAACTAGGAAGGTTACCTGATCCCAAGATAGCTTATATAATAAATGACTAAAAACATTTGAATCCTGAGTCGTTGGGCCGTTCTGACTTGTTTCCTAAGATCCTCACAACCATTCAAGCAACTTAATTAGGTAAATTTCAGTGACTGGTTTGTCAATGTATTATTTTTGTTTCTGTCTGCCAGAAACAACAACTGCTGAGGGATTGGGGACATTTACCTGTAAGTTCTGATTGGAGAGGAAAGCACCATTATACATTTTCAAGTCATCAGGATGGACTTACCAGGGAAGATGAGTGAGTTGAGGGCCATGGCAGAGGTGATTTCAGGCGTGAGAAATCATTTCGCAGAAGGACGTACAAAGCTGGAAGACTCCTGCCCACCATTGCCAGGTCAATTTTTCTTGAAAACAAAAAATAGAACAAACAAAAGAATAAATATAAAAACCATCCGTTGGGTTCCTTCTTGGCTCAATAACTATCAAAGAGTTCCCAGATCAAGTCTAAATTCCTCAGCCTGGGGGATGGCATGGTGCAGACAGATAAAAAGGGAAGGGGTTTCAGAAAGAGGATGAATGTATTCAAATCTCAGGTTTTGGTCGACTGCTAGCTGTTGGAACGCAGAACAGATGCTTAACAATTCTGAGCGTCAAATGTCCTGTCTGTGAAATTAGGATAGTGCTGTATGGGAAGGAACATTTGGGGATTACAGACCTATGTTTAGAAGTAGGATTGTCATGCCCTTCCTGTGTGGTCCCTTCTCCCTCCCATACATGTGTTACTCAGGGTGCTTTCTTTATGTTCCCCAAATACTCCACGCTTTTCTTTTCTCATAAGGGGCTTTGAAATGTTGTTTGCTTAATTAGAAATGGCCCAAATTTTTTCTTCCACCCTCCCACACTTTGTACACTCCTCATCCCCTTCTTGTAGGTGAGACATCCGTCCTCTGTATTAACCTTTTCTGGCCTGCAGACCAGGTGAGATCCCCCCCCCCGAAATCACACACTCCCACCATCCTTGGAGTCAACTCTACAGATTATGAGATAGCACGTGCTTCATAGAGATAGAGAGAGAGAGAGAGAGCGTGAGCATCTTTCAACATTTTCAGGAGAATTGGGTGTTTAAATGTCAATGACTAAATTTTAAAACTTTGAGTGAAAAATAAAGAACTTCTTTATGACATTCGGGTAAAATAGAATTTAGTTAAGACAAAACCATAGCCATAGAGGAAAAGATTGATAAATTTGACTATGCCCCAAATTAGAACTTTTGTTCATCGGACACAAATCTAACACACAAAACCAAAAGAAACTACAAAGAGTTGAAGTTATTAGCAGTACATATAACTGACAAAATGTTGGTAATGGTATGCATGAAAAACTCCCCTAGACTTAATAAGAAATACCAAACAACAAATAACAAAATAGACAAAATCTATAAATCAGCCTCCAGAGAAGAGAAAGGACAAATGCCCAGTAAAATAAGAAAAGATGCTCATCGTCACTGGTAATCAGTAAAATGTAAATTAGGGCTACAATAAAATATTTATCTATACCAGTTTTACCAAATTACAAAGTATGAAAATACATGGATATGGAGAATGGGCACTTGCATACACCACTCCTGCCGGTTGAAAGCATAAACATTTGCAACAACTTTAGAATGAATTAGGAATTATTTAATATAGTTAAAGTAATTCATACCCTAGAGACCAGCAATTGTACCTCTAAGGATATACCCTAAAGCAGGGGCCCCCAACCTATCATGAGTTGTATAATTATTTCATTATACTACAATGCAATAATAATAGAAATAAAGTACACAATCAATGTCATGTGCTTAAATCATCCTAAAACCTTCCCCCACCTGGTTCATGGAAAAATTGTCTTCCATGAAAACTGTCCCTGGTGACGAAAATGTTGGGGACTGCTGCCCTCTTAAGCATTGTTAGCACTGTTGTTTCCAGAAGGGCATTTAAAAAAAAAAACAAAATTGGAAGCATCCAATAAATCTAACAATAGACAATAGGTAAATAAATTGTGGCATAGTCATATAATGGAATATCATGTAAAAGTGAAAATAAATAATATTTATGTACATCATAAACAAATCTCACAAAATACTTTGAGGAAAAAGTAAAATAAAACAAATATTAAAAGAATATGTACAGTATGATTTCATTTATATTAGGTCTCAAACTTGAAAAGTAAGCTATATGTTGAATAAGCAGTATCTGGTAAAATTTTAAACAAAGCTAAGTTTCGATAATCACAAAATTCAGAAGATGATTATTCAAAGGGTGCATTAAAGGTAGGCTACACAAGAAAGGTTTCAAAATTATTGATGATAGTCTTTCTCTTTTGTTAATTGACATACTTTTGCATATTATATTATTTTATAATTTATAAATAAATATATTTTTTCATTTATGAAATATTACAGTTATTTTAATGGCCGAAGTACTACTTAGGTAATTTTGTTGTTTTCTCATAGTATTCACTTTCCTATCAACACATATTGGTAAATATTGAAACTCTGAAACCAGGTCAATGTTTCTATTCTGACTGAGACCATGAGATGCCCAATGAATGGATAATTGAACCACTTCCCTTGATGTTTAAATATATTTTATTTAGATTTAAATCTGCTTTCATCTGGACATGTTCTCCATGAATTAAAATTCCTTGAAAGCCATGCTGATTGTAAAAAATGGACAACGAACAGTCTGTTTCAACAAGAGAGCGTCCGTAATGATCTGTAGAACCGTCACTGTTCCTCAACTACCCTTTGGTAATAGAGTAGACTTTCCCACTCAACTGATTAAAGCTGGGTGACTGAATAATCTAGCAGCCATGATGTCTGTTGCCCTGCAGAAGTGGACACCTTTTCCATCAGAATGGTTTATATGAAAATAGCTCGGCTCCTTTGATGAGTCATGTTAAATGTCGTATTAGTTATTTTGTAAAACTAATGGTTAGGACTCTGGTGGTCTCTGCTTGTTCCAGTGGTGAAGATTCTCTCAGGCCTGAGGTGGGGCTGGTGTGTTATATTTCATCAGTGACAGAAAGTCTCTCTCTTGGCTGCCTGAGTCCATCTCTCTGAATGTTGCCTACAGGGCAACTGGATGGTCTGGAAATATTATAGAGCAACTAACATGCAATATTAACACTTCCTGCGTAAGTTAAAGTCTGGAAATAAACCTCAGTTCTCAGCTGCTAGGTAGAATTCAGCAAGACTTCATCTTCTGGTGAATTTGGACCTATTCGTATGAGACGGTGTGTCATAGGTAGAGTCTTATGAAGATAAACACCATTATTAGGCTACTTCACTGTTTCAGCAAGCTTTGCTTACAGATACAATGTATCCACAAGGCTTAGTGCTGTGGTTTCCCTTGCTACACGCTGGAATCACTTGGGGAGTTTTGGAAAATGATGTCAAATGCTCACCCCAGATCAATTGTATTGGGTTTATTTAGGAAGAGGTTTGGGTATTGGCACATTTTAAATTTTCTACAGGTGATTCAACTATGCAATCGAGGTTGTAAAAAACTTTTGGAGTCAAACTAGATCTAAATTTGAATCTCAATTTTAGCGCTTAGCTGCTTGGTTTTATGATTAAGCCTTTCTCAATTTCTAGTTCTCTTATCTGGAAACAAGTGGTTAATAATTGCACCAGACTCATCAGTTGAAGATGAAAGGAGATGAGGTGAAAAGCTGAAATGAGATAAGACATGCAAGGCATTTAGGACAGTACTTGCACATGAAAGGTTCAGTAAATGTTGGCTGTTATTTCCGCATTTATTTTATTTATGAATATTGACTGCAGAGGGACAGAGAAAAGAGAAGACACTGGAATCAACCAGTCAAAAAGGCTCCGAGAGGAGGTTTGAGTCCCCGGTTGCTCTTGGTAAAAGCAAAGCTCCCTCTATCCATTGCTTTATGTCTCCTGTGCTGGGACATCTTTGATAAGAAGTGCAGAAGAAGTCACGTTCTTTAATTCCAAACACGAGTTCTAACAGAAGCAAAGACTCCTATGTTCTTTGCACACCAACAGGCTTTCCTGAGGAAGCTCTGAAACTAGGAGGCTTGGATTAACCCAGAAGAGTTGAAGGAAAAGTTCAACGGGCCTTGGCATTCTGCCAATGCAGACAGCACTCCTGGAAATATTTTATCTCTGAAAATAAAAATCAATTTAGTGGACCTGAAGATAATGTAGTATTCACAGACATGTCATTTTTCTTCCAATGTAATTCCCCCCTGATGCTGCTAAAGGGTTCAGTTGTCAGGGGCACAATAGAGAAAGCCTTTTTTTTTTTCCTGAGATAAATTATGAATTGGCTCCCACTCCGTCAGCCCAGTGCTAATATATCACCAGCCAGGAAGGTCAGGCAAGGCTTCGGTTCACTTACCCCCAAGGTGATAGAATGGTTAACAGCATAGGATTTTGATTACAGAGGTTCAACTTCTGGCTGTGCCCTTGTCTTAATAACATGACACATAGCAGGTTGATTCATCTCTTGGTGCTTCAACTTTCTCATCTGTAAAATGGGGATACTATTACCCCCCTCACATCCCCTTTGTATGAGTTCAGTGAACTCATGCTTGCTTTTTAAAGGTACTTTGCAATGTCCGATATTTTAAAAGCACTCATTACATTGTTGCTAAGAGTATGTTAGTCATTTTGAGACGACAACCGAGATTTAAAGTTGCGTGTATGCTCTATGCTTAGGAAGCAGGTACTTGTTGCAGCTCTCATTGGTATTATACCTGAGGAAGCATACTAGAAATGGCAAATCGCCCCCAAACCGGGCGTCAAGGAACTTTTCGCCTCACAGTCAGAATAAAATGCCCACATTTTATGTTTAAAGTTATAGTGGAAGAAGTGCTGGCTAACTTAAATTCAGAAAATCTGGTTCCAATCCTGGTTCTCACAATAACTAGCTATATCGCCCTAGCCAAACAGTTTTCATTTTTTCCAGCCTATTTCCTTGGTGATGAAGTGTATTGAGGTTGCAGTAGATGTTAAGGTCAAACCCTGCTTGATTGTGCATTGAAAATGTTTATAGTTAGGGAATCAGTTTTGGCTTTTTAGAATCACCCAAAAGAGATCCTCTTTGTGGGTGATTTGAGTGGTTGCTGATAAAGACCAGGCCTATTATTTCTCTGTTATTTAACAACCAGGCTACAGTCACCAAGTGATAGGGACTTTGTTTCCTCTGTGCTGGTTATCCTCCACTGGTTGTGAGGTCCACACTCTAACCATCTCCACTTTGCACTAAGTGAACTGAGCACTAAGGGGCTGCAACAATTGAGCTTGCTTGCTCTCTAGCCCCTAGCTCGGTTGAGCCCATGGGAAGAACTGGTAGAAGAACAGACATGGAGAGAGATGTCACAGTGTTTATTCCCAATTTTCCTTCCTGCTAGACTATGATTTAGTATTTGTTTGTTTGTTTGTTTGTTTGTTTTGAGACACAGTCTGTCTCTCTGTCACCCAGGCTAGAGTACAGTGGTGTCATCATAGCTCACAGCAACCTCAAACTCCTGGGCTCAAGTGATCCTCCTGCCTCAGCCTCCTGAGTAGCTGGGACTGCAGGTGTGCACCACCACATATGGCTAATTGTTCTATTTTTTGTAGAGATGGGGTCTTGTTCTTGCTCAGACTGGTCTTGAGCTCCTGACCTCAAGTGATCCTCCTGTCTTGGCCTCCTGAAGTGTTAGTATTACAAGCATGAGCCACTGTGCCCGGCTAAGTTGCATTTACTATGGTCTTCTGCTTATTAGTATAGCTGAGTTCCTCTATTCAAAGTCATAGCTTCCACCAGACAGGTTTATTGTGCAGCTGTAGCTCTCATCAGGCTTTGATGATGACTTTCTTCACTTGTCTCTGGGGGAGGGATCCAGGGATGATAATGGCATTCTCCATGTTGCTGGCTTCGGGATACTTCCACATCCCCTGTTGATTTTCTGCACACGTAAGGAGTTCATTCGTTAAACTCTCAGTAATCACCCTTTTTGTATATGACATCTGTTTTAATTTCAGGATCCTGCTCAATATCACTATATATTTAACACCTGCAAAGTCTCTTGAATTTAGTACACATTCAAGACACGCTTTCAAAATGACCCTTTGGCTTTTCACGAAATCACCATGTTTGAGTTCTACTAATATGCTGGCCATCAGAGTCAAAGAGGGCAGCGTCAGGATTTTTCTTTCTGATACAACTTTCCCTTCACCCTCCCCCATCTTTGTTCACTCAACCTCAAATGATTAAGCATCTATTATCTGAAAAAAATACTTAAATGTTGAAATAGGTATTGTTAAGAAATTAAGGTAAAAATAGTATTTTATATTCACCATTTCTACATTCACTATTATTTTGTCCTGGGGTTTATGGTTATTATTTATAGGAGGGTCAGTATAGTAGGAGAGTTCTAAGTCATAACAGAAGACAAACTAGAGCATATATTCTTTAAAACATTAATCTGATCCATATGTTTATAGGTGTTTATAGGGTAATAAACTCAACCAAAATGCAAACCAAAAAATGTAACTTCATTTGATAAAGGCCTATTCCAGAAAGTGTGCTTAAATTATAAGTGTAGCATTTAATTTCATTACACATATAATTTGGGAACCTTATGGCAATGTTTCTCAAGCTCTAAAAACAAAAATGTTTCTAAATTTAAAGGAGATTAACTCATATCTCAGCATCTCCACTCCTTCCATGAAAGGCTGGAATATTCATCATCCAAAGCAGTTTTTCTTCTTTGAAAAATGTTTTTCAAGTTTTGTGTTTCATTTTAAGAACTCAACAATTATAACAATAATAGCAAGCATAATATTGCTACTTCCACACTACTGCTAATACAGCATGCCAGGCGCTCTGCCATGGTACCTGTTACCATAACCCCCATCTCACAGATAAAGAAATTAGAGCACATGGTGGTGAAGCAATGACCAAATTCACCCAACTTGTCAGCAGTAGATCCAGAATTCAAATCTAGGTTTCCACATGGATAATAAAAATCTTACTTTTACTTGCAGTCTAGACTGCTACCCATTCTAATTGAAAGTGATATTTGTCTGAATTTTTAATGCTGGAGTGACTAATAAACTTCTGTCAAAGAAAGATCAATTGGTATTTGAACCCAGGAGAGTTACTGAATGCACTAACACTTTTCAGATCTTTCGACATAGACCAAACCATAAACCTGTATGTCCATGTAGCAGTAAACAGAAGTTGATTGGCAGAAGTAAATTTGGTTCCAAGGAAGGAGGAGGAAGTTGCTGTTGAAAGTCTATAAGACCTTTTCATGGACCTCATAAGAAATTCCATTATTCCAGAATTCTAACATGATTGAAAACCCAGGGCATCAGTCACTTTCAGAAGCTAATCATATTCTTAACAGCCAGAACAGTGTGACTTTGGCTCAAGATAGGTCAAACTTGTTTCTTTTCCTTTTGGTGAGGGTCGAGGTGGGGCAGGGAGTGATTTAACTAGATTGAAAACAGCTATGAATCTGAAAGGTACTTGAATAAAACTTTGCTACCAGTCCAACCTATGTCTTCATTACAAAGGTCATTTTCAAAGTTTCTGCACATTTTGTTTCACCCAGTAAGAAGAGACACTGGGCTGTGGTTTTTCAATAGCATTATTTCATGCTAAAATTATCTTGGCATGCACAGAGGATGTTTATTGAATCTAATTGAACTTGTTGCTTTGAAAGTCTAAGCCTGAACACCCCAAAGGGAGCTGTCCAACCCCAACGTGCTGAAATCTGGAGAGAAGGTGTTACGGAGCTCACAAATTATTCAGCACCTGTGTGGTTGTGGCATCACACACTGGGTTAACCGTACACGTAACAACTTACATAGTTTATTTATATTTTGAGAAATAAGTTATGCCTTGAAATATCCAAGCCATTTATTGAGTCATTTCACTTCCTATGATGGCCATCTCATCAGATATTGTATTACTATAGGAACGCAGAGAGAAAAAGGGACATTATACAGAGACCTGATCACATCTTTCCTATTTTGGGGTTCAGATGCAGAAGCAATCAACTATCTGCCAGTTCACGTGTAAAATAATGCATGCAAATAATGTGTGTGTCTGGCACATAATTTTTCCTCCCTTTCTTTTATGGTAATGGTTTGAGATCTTTTCCTTTCTCTATCCCTCCCCCAACTTGCTTATTTTTCACTCTCAGTTCAACTTTGCTTTTTCATGGCTCTACTCTCTGTACTGTGGGACACTATCCTAAGACATTGTTTATTGCACTGTGCCAGGTACCAGGTACACAATAGTAAACTCCCTTCACGGAATTTATTCTCCGATGGTAGAGGCAGAATACTAAACAAATATTTATGCAACTAAATGTGTAATTATAGACTTATCTTATAGAATGATATCTTTGTTAAGGACGCGTTAAAGTTATAAGTTACAACTTTTACAATTGTACACACATGCATTACATATATACTTAAAATTTATAAAGATATAAGCTGTTTTGGAAATGTACACCACTTTCAGCTCTGTGAAACCTTTCTTTCAGTATAATTTTTCATACACAATGTACATACTGTAAGAAGTTATATTTGGGCATTACAGTCAATTTTCTCCCCATGAGAGTTTCTGGTAAGAGAGTGTCATGTATAACAAACCTGAATTATGTTCAATGTTTAGATGAACCTCAAATATTTTGCATATGCAGAGTGAGAAGGATAAAGATATAGCATCTGACACTCATATGTTCTTTTTACGTAAGTGTTATTTCTGCGTATTCTAAAGCACTTTTGTGATTAGCATTTATTTTGCTTTAAGGTTTTTTTCTGTGCTATAACTTTATTTTTAAGTGCAGTTTGAGTGAAAGATAGCTACGAGTTCCCCCAAAATGTTGGAACATTTGTACAGGAGAAAGAATTTTTCTTCCCTCTCAATGCTTTTCCAGCAATTACCTACAGTCAACTCTTCTTTCTCCCCTGGCCAGTAAAATCTTCATTCGATTACATTCCACACACAGACTATTTATTTGCTTTCAAGGCATTGCTCGTTCCTTCCTTTCTTATCATTCAGTTCCTATATATCATTCCCAGCCATACGAATTATTTGGATATATTGATTGGGTACAAAACACAAAATAATTTTTCGCATTAAAATCAATGCAAACATTTTATTTCATATTTTTCCATTTAGTGGCAGGGTTTCAGTAACTAATTAAAGTTATTAAGCAAGGCCTAGGTGTGTAGAAAATGCAGTTTTTAAGACCACATAACAGGATAACTGCCTGCTTCTGAGTGATAATAGGAAAGTCCCTGGGAGACAGACATCCCATTTAAACTGAGACTTGAATACTAAGTGAGATGTAAACAGAAGACCAGAGCGATCGTAAAGGGAGTATGTCCCTGGTCCTTCAGTGGGGGAGGGCTTGACCTGACTAAGGAATGGGGAGTATAGTCTAGAGTGTGCACAGTAAGTACAAGGCAAACTGCACACGAGCAGGATTGAGGTACAGTGATGCTGTTCACACGCCTGTTCATTGCACCAGGAAAGCCCTGGGAAGCAAAGACAGGGCTTTCCACAGCGAAGTATCATGGCCACGTTTCCTTTTCCAAAAGCCCCTCGGCCACCTGCCCATATGGATTGGGGGAGAGATGGAGGGTGATGCAGCGTGACTAAGAGGGAGACTGTGGGGTAGAGATGCTGGTGGCTCGATCTAGGCTGGTGACAGAGATGATCGCAAAAAAAAAAATGGATGAGATTGAAAGGTACATTTTAATGTTTTATAAACATGAATTTCTGAATAATTAGATATAAGGGTAGAAATAGAGGGAAACATTTATACTCACTTCCCTCAGCATTTGACCCTTATCCTTGGAATCCAGACCTGCATTGCACTGTCTCCACCTATCTTTAAGTTAGTGATGACAAGATCAAATTTTTACTGTAAGCTAGGGTACCATGCCAACTGCTTTGCATACATTCTGTGATAGAATGTTCACTGCAGTCTCTGTGTCTTTGTAATATTTCTATTTCATAGGTAAGTGAAATAACTTGGATGAGATCACGTGATCAGTTAGTGGGAAGACTGAAATTCAAAGCCAGGCAATTTGACTACAGAGACCACAGCCAAGGAGCTCTAGGTCCTCCTATCTCTAATCTCACATCCAACTAAAAACTTAACTATTACATCCTGCTGCTTCAGGTAAGAGTGAAATATAGGCTGGGAATTTTCTGTATATTTTAATTTTCCATGTGCCCCCTGTCTTTCAGAAGCAAAGACAACGGCGTGTTGCCTGCACCTCTAAATGCTGCAGTGCTGAGAAATCTCCAACTCTCTAAATGTCATCTCTTCAAGCCTCTGGAAAGCTGATTGCAAAATGGGAATCCTTTGCTTGTGATCAGTGTTAAATTAATTCTTAAAGGAGTTGCTTGCATCTTCAAAATGATTTCCAGCTTAAGAAAAGTCCCCGACATCCTGTTTTCTCCTTGACAAATTCAGCTGCAGAAAAATAGAGGAACATGCAAACATCCGTGGTGACACTTTATCTTTATGACAGACACCAAAGAAATGTTCTGATGACAATGATGACACTGAACAGGAACATTAGTCCATAACAGATTCATTCTCAGGGCAAACCATGGCTTTCACGTACTGGGACGTTCAGACAAAATATCATCCTGGTGTTTCCTGTATAAAGGAAAATTCTGCATGGCCAGACGGGGCACTTTTGAGAGTTAATAGAGCCACTAACTGGATGGGACAATAGAAGTAAACCAGGACTAGTCTAGGCAAACTAGAATGTGTGAACACTCACCTAAGGGTGTAGTTGTCTTATACCAGAGCACCATTTGCGGTTAGTGCACAGTTCTTACCATAGCTTTTGTCTTGAATTATCAGTATAAGAATTTTTCTTTTATACTTGAATTCTCCTGGACATGATCTCAAATGTTTCATCTCATCAGAATAATTCTCTTCATTGTGTCATGCCTTGTGTCATTGCAAGAGCGAGTGGTAGAAGTGGATGGAAAAGTCTTATGATGAAGAGTGTGGGGTTTGAAACCTGACAAACCTGTCCTCCAAACCAGTTCCACCACGAATTTATTGGGCGATCTTGGCAAGACAGAACTCAACTGAACGTCAAATTACTTGTCTGTGCTACATGTGTGGCCCAGATTGCCTGATTGGTATTAAAGAATCTGACAGTTTGAAGGCTCTCAATTCTTATGGATATTATTACAATAGTACCGTTATCTTTTCTTCCTACATGTTACTTTTTGGTGACTGTGATTGGAGGTAGATTTCTTTTCTCTATTTATTGATATAATTTAAGATGTCTAGGACATTAGTATGTGCTCAAGAAATATTGAGCTATGTATCAATTAGCAACATGTTTGGCTATATGCAACAAAGGACAAACTAGCAATAGATTTGAGAAATATAGATGTATTTCCTTGGGAAATGGAATTCCAGAGTTGGGAAATCCAGGGGTGATACACTTGCTCAATGATGCTAAGGGCCCAAGATTTTTACAACTGTACATACCAAAGTTTTTTAGCAGGAAGCAGGTCAAGGATATGGCCTCCTTAGAAGGAATTTGTATCCCCCACATGCTCAGCAACATCTGAAATCATCTGTGTGTGTACGGAAGTCATCACTCGCATGTAGGGACTTAGTTGGCCCTGCAGATAGCCCTCCAGTTCTCCCAGGCATCGTTATCCAAGTTATTGTTTATCCAGACCTCCCCAACCTCTTTGGATCATTAGTGGAATGAAATATTGATCCCTTTAGCTCTCAGTATATCCACACGGGGTCTGAAATGTCCAAATCCCCTGGATAAGTTGCTTCTAGACTAGAGCAGCCTTATTCTAACTTAGTAAAAAATAAGGTAAAAATATTATGATTTTAATGTGTTCCATAAATGAAAAAATTTAGATCATAGGTAAATGCAAAAAGGTCCCAGTGTAAGCTGGGCATGGTGCCTGTAATCCCAGTGCTTTGGGAAACCCAGGAGGGATGATCACTTGAGGCTAGGAGATCAAGACCAGCCTGGGCAACATAGTGAGACCTCATCTTTAAAGAAGAAATTAGCTGAGTGTGGTGGCACCGGTCTGTAGTCCCAACTACTCAGGAGGCTGAGGCAGGAGGATTGTTTGAACCCAGGAGTTTAAGGTAGCAGTGAGCTATGATCGTGCCATTTCACTCCAAATAGTCTAAGGGTAGAAAATGGTATTAATGAAGAAGATTACTTCATGCTCTTCTGATAGGAGTATAATTTTGTCCAAGCACTTTGGGAAACAAGTTGATATTTTAATGTAAGTTTAATATTTGCATATATTTCACAACTTAGCAATTTTATGCCTAGCAATTTTACTCCAGGGAAATTTTATCACATGTCCTCCTGGAAACATGTACGAGAACAAGAATGCCCATAGCAGCATTAGCTAATGTGAAAACAAATACACAAGAAAACAAACCTGGAAACAGCTTAAATTCCAAAAGAAGGAAATAGGTAAATTAATTGCAATATAATCATACAATGGAATACCATGAGGCAATGAAAATGAATGCTAAACAAATCAGTATGGGTTTGACTTAGGAGTGTAATTTTGGGGGAAAAGTCCCAGGAACAAGATATAATTTGAAATCATTTTTAAAAAGTATGTTCACAAATAAACCTAAACTGTGTGTATGTGTGTGCATGTGTATGTGTAAGAACCATTTATTTTAAATCAAGAAAAATCATAATACCCCCATTCTCTCTACCTCCACCATCCTGAACCTCTGAAAACCACTGATGTTTTCTCTATTTCTATAATTTCATCATTTTTAGAATGTTATATAAATGAAATCATATGGTATATGATCTGTTGGTATTGGATTTTTTTAACTCAGCATAATTTTCTGGGGATACATCCAAGTTGTGTGTAGCAATAGTTTGTTCCTTTTTATTGTTGAGTATCACATGAGCGTACTGCTGTTTGAATGTTCACTCACAGAAGAATATCTAGGCCATTTCCAGTTTGTGGCTACTGTGGATAATGCTGTTATGAACAGTCCTGTGCAGGTCACCTGTGAACATAAGTTGTCATCTCACTAAACTGTCCTGAGTGCAATAGTTGGGTTGTATGGCAGTTACAGGTTTAATTTTAAAATAAATAGTCAAAAAATTTTCAAAATTGGCTGAATATTCCTAAATGATATTTTTGATGGATATAGAATTTTAGGTTGACAGTTCCTTTTTGTTCAGCACTTTAAAAATATTTTTGTTCTCTTCTGGTCTTCATGGTTTGTGATGAGATATCTGGAAGTCATTTGAATGTAATGTGTCATTTTTTTTCTGCTTTCGAATGTTTTCTTTGTGGTTTTCAGTAGTTTGATTATGATTTTGGGGAGAACATGGCTTACTTTGAGTTTATTCTGTTTGGGGGAATCACTTAAATTTTTGATGTTCTAAATGTATATCTTTCATCTATTTGGGATGCTTTTTAGCCGTTATATTCTCAAGTATTTTTTTCTGCACCAATTTCTTTCTCCTCCCCTCCTGGAGCTCCAGTGATACTAATGTTCTTTTTTGGGCTGGGCTTAGAAGAAAGGATGGATGGATGGAAAGAACGTGAGCAGGGTGAACGAAGGGTCAGGCGAAAATGCCTACCTGAAGCTGCTTGTTTGCTGTGTGCAAAGTTCAGCTGAAAACAGCTGATCTGTATGGAAGTTGTTGAAGAAATTAGCAAACAGCCCTGACCTTTTGCACGTGTCCTTGGAAATAAATACGGGAAGGAAGTAAGCTGAGGAGGCCATTTTCTCCCTCAGATTTTGGTCTCTCTCCTCTCTAAGCGCTATGTGTTTCAAGTAATTATTCCTTCTGTCTCATTCTTTTACTACCGAGCTCAGGAGCGAAAAGCAGCCACAACAGGTGGTGACCCCGATGTGATGCAGGAATCCGGGTGTCCAGTGAGGGTTTCTATCGTCCTGACTACAAGGGGAATCATCCCCTTAAGGGACAAGGGAATCATCCCGCCTGCTGCTTTGGGGAAGGGACGGAAAAGAGTAGATTCAGAAGGGGAATTTCTAATGCCGGGCGGCGAGTTTATCTGCGCACTTTGCAACAGCTCTGAAAGGCTGCCCCGTGTTCTGTGGAACCGAAAGCTTTACAGCAACTCTTCTGCGCAGTAAGACAGCGTTGCCCCTGGCTCCCAGATGAGGGCACGTTAGATTTAGAGCCTTGGGAACAAGCAGGGAAGATTTTTAAGAAGAATCTTAGGGGGGTTCCGGTGCCTCTTGCGGTGTTAGCTGCATGGGGTCTGGTGCGCACAGCGCTGACTCCCTTGCATGTTCCCTCTAATCCTCCTGTGGGTGTTACCAATTTACAAAACACAGCGTGGGGCATTCCCATGACCTCCCAGAAACATCTATTAACAACCGGTCGTGCTTGGTCTTGTCCCTTTCTGTCTCTTTTACTTTCTGGGACAGATCTGGCAATTGATGACCTCCCAAAGCCATTATGAAGAGACACTGGCCGAAGCTTAATCTCTCTCTTCTACTCACTCTCCATCTCTAATTTTAAATATACAAAAAGGGGGACATATGGGGGCTGGGCTGAGAAGAAAGGATGGAGTGAACAGGGTGAATGAAGGGACAGGTGGAAACACCTGCCCAAAGCTGCTGAGTGCAAAGTTCGGCTGAAAACAACTGACCTGTATGGAAGTCGTTAAAGAAATTAGCAAACGGCCCTGGCCCTTTGCACGTGTCCTTGGGAATAAATACGGAAGGAATGTAGCTGGGGAGCCATTTTCTCCTCCAGACTTTGGTCTCTCTCCTTCTCTCTAAACACTATGCGTTTCGGGTAATTCCTTCTTTCGCTACCGAGCTCAGGAGCAAAAAGCAGCTGCAACTATTGGACCTTCTATACTGTCCTAGTGGCCTCTGAGATAGTTCTGTTTATGCTTTTGATTTTTTTCTTTCTATTCAGATGGGATAATTTTTATTTATCTTCAAGTCCAAAGGCTCCTTCCTTTATCATGATTCTGCTATTGATCACATCCACTGATTTTTTTTGTTTTTATTTTTAAAATTTCCTCTTAATTCTGTTTATTCCCCAATCAAGGCTTTCTCATCTTATTTAACAATTGGTCATCCTTGTTTCGTGGGGCATGTCTATAATAACACCTTTGATCCTGTGGGTCGTCTCGGGATTGGAGCGTGTAGATTATCTTGTTCCTTGAGAATGGTTGAGATCTTACTGGTTCTTTACGTGTCCAGCAAATTCCAATGCTTTCCTGGTGACTTTGAGTATTTGGCTATGAGGGTCTGGTTCCTGTTAAAATCCTCTGAACAGTGTTGACATTTTTTATTCAGCAGATAATAATAACCTTGTTAGGCTCAGATCACAAGTCCTGACGGGTTTTCTGTGGGCTGCGGTTCTGAAGTCAGTTCAGCTTTCAAAGGCTTTGATCAGCCGCAGGTGCCTTTTGGCCCTCCCCATGTGCGTGGCTCCCAGAGACCAGTATGGGTCCTAGGTGGTGCTTCTGCTCTGTAGTTTGGTTTTCAAAGCATTTTCTGTGTTGTCAGGTCAGTTGCAGACAGATGCTCCGTGGCGAGGCCAGGATATCATGTACACATTTGTAGTGGATCTTTTCCCAATCCTGCCTCTCTCTGATGTCACCTACACTCCCTGGCTTCTGTGGGTCCCTTTTCCTAGTCTTTCCACTAGAAAACCTGGTTTTTAGACTCCTGGCACTGCCACACACTTCCTCCAGCTAGATTCTCATAAGGCTCAAAGCAGAGAGAGAAGAGAAATAACAGAGACACTCTCACTCTTCAGAACAAAGGGGCTTTTTTCTCAATTGCTCTGGTCAGAGAGAAGGATTTCATCTTGTAGTTCAGGGTCTCCAGGGCTGCCACTCTTTCCGCTGCTGCCAGAGAGCAGGTTCCTGGGTGACGCTTGCGTTGGGGACAGAGCCTGGAGAGCGGAAAGGGCAGAAGCCACATGGGGGATTCTTTTCGCCTTTGCTTTCTTCCACGCTCCCCCTTTCCATCCTCCGGCAAGAAAGAGGGTCTCTCAGAGCTTTCTCTGTCCACATTCACTGTGCTGTTCTGGGATTTGGGTTGCTCTGAAATATGAGCTGAAATACAGGAGGAAGAAAAAAAAATCCCCAGAAAATTCTCCAGCTTATCAGTTATGCTTCGAGTTTTAATTTCCTTCCCCAATTTTCCTGAAATTTGCTTTCCGGAATCATCACATAGTTTCTCTATTTGGGGTTTTCAATTGCAATCAGCGGTGGAGATAGGGTGGATGTTCTTACTCTGGGATCAGAAACCCTCATTTCTTCTTAAAAACAGCCTGCAGTGCCTCTAATGGAGATGAAATGAACAGAAATTAGGAGTTGCTAGTTTAGCGTAT
The DNA here is from genome assembly GCA_963575035.1 of Avahi laniger. Classification (NCBI taxonomy): domain Eukaryota; kingdom Metazoa; phylum Chordata; class Mammalia; order Primates; family Indriidae; genus Avahi; species Avahi laniger. Next base: position 5,946 of record CAUYSK010062063.1, on the reverse strand, counting down.
TTTTACCGTTGCACAAGTATCCCTCACTGATGGTGCGCTATTCCAACTGATGAGTTGCTTTCAGTAATATTGCTAAAGGGCTATGTTCTGAAAAGTACTGAGGGCTTTATCAAGCACCTTCTCAGGTTTAATGTTGCTAAATCGGTCTGTAGGGAGAGTCACACGAGCAGCTTGAGCAGCCATTGCCCTCTCGTACTTGGGTAAGTCGAGAGAGACTGACTTCAGCCACCTGGCTCGGCGAACGCTGAAACATCTCTCCACGGTCCCTGGTGTTCTCTTTGCAGTTGGCTTCCTGTGTTCCACTGTATTTCACCCATGAGTAGGGCGACCATATAATTTGTTCAATTTGGGACGCTTTTGAGAATTTTAAAAAAAGGATACTAATTAAGTGGAAGCCTGGGAAAAACAGGTGTAAACTGGAAGTAGCTTTGGGAAAAGCAGAACACATGGTCATCCTACAGTAAGTGTTTATCTCACATCATTCTGAGGTTAGCTCACAATCTTACCCACTTGAAAACATTTCCACTTGATTAGAAAGGACAAATCAGGGCAAGACGTTACTCCTAACATCATGGCACCTTGAGAGGTGATCAGTGGATGGTCAGATAAAAACCAGCTGTCAAGTTAAAGCAGAGCTAGCAATGCCCTTATATCCTTCTCGGCACCTAGGTCTAGAAATGTGCGCTTCCTTCCCACCTGCATTTTGGAAAAAAGGGGAAACACTCGCTTTGATCCTTTACTCAAAAATGTGCCGAAGGGAGCACTCTTATGTATGCATGCTCTCTCTCTCTCTCCTGTAATTACAACTCTCAATACGTTCTGGTCTTACAGTTCTTACCGGTTTCATATGCTTTCAGCCTAAATCATTGAGAGGTGACAGAATTAAATCAATGCTTGAGTTTGAAACCAGCAAAACACTGTGTTCCGGCTTACTCAAAAAAGAAAACCCAACGACTTCGGCTTATTGTGAATGGAGCGTATTCTCTTCTCCCTCTCCCACTATTAAGATACAATCACAGAGGTGGGCTGGAGGGAGGTCAGGCTTTAGAATATTTCTCTTTGCTGAATAAGTGACAAAAGTTAAAAAGCAGTAATTTAGGGAACTTAAATGTGACAGTGGATGACAGATGGAGGCTAGCAGGGCTGCAAAATGAGAAACATTAAAATCGTCTATTAGAATAGATCAAGCTCCGCGCTCCAGTTTGTGTCAGCAAGTTCCTTTTGATATGTCGAGTCCCCGTCGGCCTGGAAATCCATTCTCCTCTGAAATGGATTTTAAAAGGAATGTTTATGTTTAGAAACTAAATAATGCCACATGCACCAAGAAGTCGGGGACGAAATCAAACTGAATGTGTTGCTGTGGGATCTTCCCATGCCTGGCACCCCAGGGCTTTCTTTATGTCAGAAGTTTCAGAACCAGACCAAATATCTCCTCTTCCAGGAAGGCCTTCTGATCTGCCACAACCCCAGCTGGGCACATTTCTGCTTCCCCAGAACCCTCAGCTTTCTCTTTGAACCTGTCTCATACCACTTGGCATTTTCTCCCTTGCAGGAAGTTTATCTCTATGGTTTTTTTTATCTTCCCTGCTAATTTGTGAGCCCCTCAAGGATGGACGTGATAGTTTCATATCTGCATAGGCCCTGGAAGGAGCACTGTGGTCTGAGTCTGTCTGAAAGCTTTTTTCCATCAGTGCTTCTGCCTCATGAGGTCAGGGCCCTTTGCTCATACTTCTTTTCAAATCTGTTTGTCAGGAACCAGCTATTTATTTTTGTGCCTCTCCCCCGCCCCCGGCTGCCCTTCCATACAGTGAGTTCCTTGAGGATGGGGGATACGTAATATGCATTTTGAAAATCTCAATTAGCAGCATAGGGTCTGAGCCGTAGTAGGTATTTGTTAGATGCACGGATCAACGAATCGATAAATCGATGAATTCTGAGAACTTCACCCTCTTGCAGCTGAGTGTCCACGGACCAGGCCTTTTGTCTCTAGGTATACTGGCCATGTGACCTAGAATAAATCAGTTCCCTATTAAAGGCTGAATCCTATGATCACCAAGATTCTTTCTACCACTAACATTAAATAATTCTATTTTCTAAATCCCTTGTCTCCATCAATAGAGATAACAGTACTATTCAATTAGGATGATTTTGCCCTTTTATATTTTATAAACACATTCACTGTCATTGTTAAATTACATGGAGACTCAGGCTTGGAGTCTGCTCTCTCCTCGTGGTCTCAGACAGAGATCAAAACAGAGCTGAACTTTCAGGCCCTCCAAGAGTAGAACTTCTTGCCCTCCTGCATCAGCCTTCCCAAAGGCACCTGTAAAAGTGGGGAAGGAAGACGTGAAGGAAGTGGGGGGAGGGTCACAGTTTCACTCTTCTCTCTCCAGCTGTCTAATTTATTCCATTTTGGGAATACGTTTATGAGGACGTGGTCTTCGTTATAACATCTTGACATGTCATATCGTTTTCCAATCAAGCCTACATTCTATATCTGGAAAATTATTACCCCAATTTAGAACAATATCTCTGTTATTTGCATGGTGCTGTTTCAGAGCTGGTCAGTGTCTTTTGTAGCCAGGTTAATAGTTAAAATATTAGATGTCAGGCTCTGTGGTATTACTTCTTTAAAAGTCATTTCACTAGGACTTGCGTTTTTAGGAATGTAGAACACTTCTGTGTGGGTACCCTAATAGAGCACTGGGATTACAAGTAAGGACGGTATTTATGTTTTATGCACTTATGTTTTTTGCATTACAAGGGAGGCAATGTATCAGCATTCCAGGGCTCAGGATCTAAGGTCAAATGAGGGATTTGAATCCATGTACAAGCCTGAGAAAGTTACTCAACTTCTTTGGGCTTTTCTGACTTTGTCTGTTAAATGGAAATAATATAATAGTAGATATCTCCTAGAATGTTGTAAAGACTAAGTTAAATAAAGCAGATGGGGTTTTTAAATAGTCCCTGGCATATCAGAAGCACCAGGTTCATTTCAATTATTAGCATTGTTTGATTCCCCCCACAGCAACCATGCCCAGCAGACAGATACCAGTCTCTGCACATAACAGTTCAGGAAACTAAGATTAAAGGGGGTTAAAAGGGTTGCCTGTTGTGACACAGACTGTAAGTAACTAATTCAAGGTACAGAACTAGGTTTGTTTTTTCCCACACGTGGAGCTCTTTCTTTCAAGCTGTTGGATTTACACTGAACTAACATCGTGGGGCACATGAGCTAGCAGAAGAAAACACAGTGGAATATTGGGAGCTGGGGAGACCGATCACTAGAGTAGAGATTGCTGTTTGCATATGGTCCTACCAATCATAATTAGGTCCCAGCTCTAAGCATGTTCAAATATGACCCCCTCTCAGAATACAGCCCAAAGCCCTGGGATTCTAAATTTCACTGTGGACATCAACTAGATATTCAGAGGAATCTGAACTCCAGTTGGCCACCAGGGGTCCATAACACTGGTGAACAGAAGGTTACTCAACCATAAATGAATAGATTTTCTTCTCATTGAAACTGTGCCTCGATCTCCTTTTAAACAGTGCTGAGTGACCCATCCAATGGCTGAGGTGGGAGGCATTGGATTGTCTACAGTTCCGTAAATTAACGTTTGAACAGAAACCCTGCTTTGTCCAAAGGAGATCCCATAGCTACACTCGCTGTCTGAGGACCAAGAAAGAGATTCAGGAAGAGACCATTCTTGAAAAGCATCAGTGATGTCTTTGTGCTTCATTGCAAAGGACTTTCATTTCACATTCTCTCTAGTGGGCAGAGAGGAGTTATGCTGTCTCAGAGTGGGTGTGGATTGGCACCCACTGGGGTAAAAAGAGATCATCACCCTTCAGGATCCTTCTATGGTTTCTTTCCAGAATTCCCTTGATATTAATGCTACCAGGTCACTTTCCACATTGGACTAGTGAAATTGGGCTAACAGCAAAACGGGAAAGTTCAACAAATTTTATAATGTTTTTAATCACCATATTAGGATAAGTGAATGACAATATCCATTAGTTCTTTTCATGTATTAAACATGCAATAAACGAATCATCTCCATAGTCTACACAATTTAAAACTCAACTTTAACTGACATAGATCATATTTTTTGTCTAAGCACTTTATTGACTGATGAAAATATATAGTGCCCCACTCTATTCTAGGTACCTTGTAAATATTAACATATATTGATAATAACATTATTATTTTTATATATGAGGAAGGTAGAGTCAGTTTGACTTTAAAATTAGTGCTCTTAACCACCACAAGATGCTTCCTTCTGGTTTTGTCCTTTGTCTGGTCTGAAGCTGGTACTAACTGGTGTCTGTGCTCCTACCCTTCCCTCAGCTGCAGCTGGTCTTTGCTGTGTGCTGGAGGTGATGGTGCTGCTCCTGCCCTGCTGCCTAAGGACTTTGTATGAGCTCGAGGCGGGGAGTAGGGCCTGTGCCCCACCGGCAGGGGCATTCAGGCACCTCTGGCACATCAGTGAAAAAGGAGGCTTTATCTGGTCACCTACGCAATCAGCAGTCTTAGTTGAGTACTAGTGGAGTCCTGCAGAAAAGAGCGCATGAGTGAATAGGAACCTCCCATCATCCTCTGCATCTGGGGCCTCGACTATTCTGTAGAAACACACCCTCTCAACTGCTGGTGGGTTAGTATGTGAACACATCATAACTAATATCAATACTATGCAAAGCCAGGCCGACAAGTTGGCTAACTGTTTATTTTGATTTTTAGAGAACTAGGAAGTCCTTCTCTAAGTCTAAAATTTCCAACCTCTTGACAGTGTTTGCAACGAAACCATGTGAAATATAATCCTTTAGTCAAGGAGTTTTTCCAGATTTCAAGATCAGTGCTTTTGGGATGGTTAACAGCTCATACCTAAATAGAGATGATCTGGAAAAGAGCTGAGAAAATGACCCTTCATGAAGTAGGATGGGGAGGGGGTTTGAAACAGCAGGAGGTGGGAGATGGATGCGGGGTTGGTATCTGGGAGAATCTCCAAGATAGACTTTTCCAGGGGCAAAAATCACTCTTTGCCCACTGACCCAACCATGTGTTGGGGCTAAAGGATTGGCTGGCCAGGGAAGAGTGGGGGCCATATGTGAAGCAAAGATTAAGGGTGGATTTGAGTGGATCAGAGCACAGGGCAGGAGTGGAGAAGGGAGTCCGGGATGGCTCGGCTTGCGTGTGTGTCAGCTAAATGCCGCGTGTGCAAGGTGTTAGTTGACTAAGAACTTTAAGGTCCACTAAGTGTGGGAAACACTGTACTTTCTTTCTGAAGCGAAAAGGCCTCTTTATTCTAAGGCAGTATTTCTCAAGTGGAGGTGATTTCCGCCTCCTCCCCACCAACACACACACCGAGGGGACATTTGGCAATGTCTGGAGACATTTTTTAAATGTCATAACTACTACTGGCATGTAGTAGGTAGAGTTTAGGGACACGGCGGAACATCCGCAGGGCACAGCACGGCCCCCGCAACGGAGGATCAGCTGGCTCCAAATGTCTGCAGTGCCAAGCTTGAAAAATCTTGTGCTGGGGCTTTCCAGAGCCCTTAATTTTTTAAATGTGTATTGTGGTTTTCTAAAAACGGAATAAAGTATTCCTTCAAAGCCTTTCTCACTGTCTCCCCCCTGCACCGCCCCAGGGATTAGTGATCCATGCAATATAATTTTTTTCAAGAAGCCAAAAAATCCATTTATCCGTGCCTTCATTCATTTGTTGAAAAAATATTCGCTGAGTTCCTTTAGATGCGTGACCCTTGTCAGGCTCTGGAGACACAATGATAACAAGACCAGACTCATATTCTGATGAAGAAGACATCCCAATGGGTGAGAACGAAGGAGAAAATAAAGCAAATAATAAGCAAAATAACAGCAGTCAGGAAAAGTGCTCTGGAGCAAACAAACCAGGCAAGGATAGAAGATGATGCTGGAGGTGG
>CAUYSK010062059.1:0-14087 GCA_963575035.1 Avahi laniger | reverse complement strand
TTTTGTACCAATACCATGCTGTTTTAGTTACTATTGCCTTGTAGTACAGTTTGAGGTCTGGTAATGTGGTATCTCCAGATTTGTTATTTTTGCTTAAGATTTTTTTTTTTGATTGAATCTGATAAATCATAGTAAGTTCATGCTGTTTTGGCAACAGCGTAGTGAGACTCACTGTGGACTTGCCCAACTTTCTATCTCAATTTTCTATCACAAATGTCCACTAAAAATATATGTTTGCCCTAAACTTTTTATCTGATTTGCACCTCCAGTTAGAGTATGTGTGGAGTCAGATGTAAAGAAAAGGGAGACCTTATCATAAATAGCACAATGCATAATGATGTCTAGGTCAGCCAATAGCTGTGATATTTTTAGCATGAGTATATTCCCAAGAGTTTGAGCTTTGTTTGAATGTGTTAGAAAAGCCCTATTTCTCACCTGCAAATCTGTACTATTATTGTAATTGTTATTATTACTTTTAATGTTGATAAATTTAGTTCGTTACTATTTCTGTCAAGTAATATTGGGTTTTGATGTCAAGTAATATTGGGTTTTGATGTCAAGTGTTTTCTAACTGATTAAATGCTTTAAATTATTTCACTTTTTTTTCTTCCATTTTTTGGAAGTTATGCTCTCTGATTCTTTAAGTAGGTACCATAGAATTTAAAAAACACAAAGTTACCCTAACAGAGTCTAAAGGATGTTTAACACATTTATCCTTATTTATGTAGATAATGCAAGGGCGTTGAAGCATCTTAACATCTTAACTGTTTTTATTCCCTTCTTAATCTCTATGTTACCATTTATGTAAATTTAAATTCTTTTTTTTAACCTTACGAAAATTAGTAGCATTACTATTGCCTTACACAGTTTAAATGCACTTGGATTGTTTATCCAAATAAATACTTGTTGGATACTTTATTTGTTCCTAATTGTCTCTTGTGTCCTAGGTCTCCTATCTGGCATTACTTTGCTTTGCCTTAAGTCTACACTTCAGAATTTTCTTTAATGAGAGTCTGTAAGGCAAACACTCAACACTTATTTGTCTAAAAGACTCTTTATCTGCCCTCACTCCTGGGATCTGGCTCAGCGGTTGCTCCCATCAGCAGGTTGAGGGTGCTCCCAGCCTCTGGCTCTAGCGGTTGATCTTTTGAAGTTTGCTCAGACGAGCTCTCCTTCCTTTGATGGCAATTGAACTTTTCTATGGCTACTTTTTAGATTTTCTCTTTTGTCTTTATTTTTCTGTATTTTCACTAGGATATATCTTGGTGAGAAGATCTTGTATTTTTCCTATTTGGGAATTGATGGGCTTCTTGAATTGGTCCTAGAGAATTTTCCATGATTGCTGTTGTCCATCCAGTGGTCACTACCTTCACTGAATCCATTTTCCCTCCTTCCTTAATTTCTGATTAAGCTCAAGTTAACCTTCTCTAGCCTTCCTGTCTCTTGGTTTCTCTAAAGTTTTGCTTTCTCTTTCCCTCTCCATTTACTTATTTATTTACTCACCCCAAGCTCTCTCCAACATTTTCCTCTTGAAAGTCTTGCACTTGCTTTTCTAAGTTACCAAAGAGCAATGTCATTAGCGTGGGATATTCAAAATTAAATTCAGAGATTGAGAGTTCTTTTTTTCTTTCTTTCTTTCTTTCTTTCTTTCTTTCTTTCTTTCTTTCTTTCTTTCTTTCTTTCTTTCTTTCTTTTAATGAACACAGTGATGAGATTGTGGGCTACAGATATGTGAGAACCTCCTTTTAGTTATAATTCCTCTATGATTCCCCTCCCAGCACATATGCACTCACACTCACACTCTCTTGTATATGCCCACACACACTCACACACAGACACACCTCTGCCTAGGCCCAGGGAAAGCTGATCTGCAGGCTGCAGGCTCGTCACAGTTGGGATGGGAAAGATTTATTTTCCCTTAACTAAAAGAATGGCGTCATTGCTATCTTACCTCTTTAGATTCCTGCTTTTTTTAGATATGGGCAGATAATTCCTTACTGTCTCATTTTCTCCTTGATGTGTTGATGACGTCTTTACATTCATCGAGCCGTTTTAGTTGTTTTCAGTGGCAAATTTGGTCTGAATAACCTAATATACAAGATTTCTGGAAACAGAAACATTATTAATTTCTTTTGAATTTTCTTTATCATTATCTATAGTGGTGTTTAAAAATGTTAGTGGATGGAATTTTGTTTTGTCTAATCAGCAAGTTAGATTTGATTTGATTTCTGAAGTATTTGGAGCTACCTCCATCATCTTAGTTTGGGGCATGTATCCATCATGCTTTTAAGACCTAGTAAGGTCACCTGAGGAAGTGTTTATGCATTAATTGAGCAAGCATTTATCAAATTACAGCTGTAAGTACAGCATTATATCAGCATTAGGTGAGATTTGGAGCTGTATAGGAAAGGATGTGACTTTAACCAAGTATATGTGATGTTTAGTTAAGAGAACAATTCCAAGATGAGATTTTAAAAACTATCTCAGAAAAGGGTGACAGTAAACATAAAGATTGTGCCAAGCCTTGTTCTACAGTGTTTATGCATGTAAGTTACATTTTTCTTACTAGCCCTGAGAATTGTACATGATTACCCCTTCTTGTATTATTATTTTTAATTGACACTAATAATTATACACATGTATGGGGTACAGTGTGATATTTCAATACATGTATATAAGTGTAATGACCAAATGAAGGTAATTAGCAAACCCATCCCCTCAAACATTTATCATTTCTTTGTGTTGAAACTTTCACAATGCTTTCTTTTAGCTATTTGAACATATAAATATGTTGTTAACTGCAACTGATGCCTGAGCAACATGGGGGTTAGGGGCACTGACTTCCCATACAGTCAAAAATCCACATACAACTTTTGACTTTCCAAAAAGTTAACTACTAATAGCCCACTGTTGACAGAAAGCCTTATTTTGTATATAACATATATTATATACTGTATATTTACAAGAAAGCAAGCTAGAGAAAAAATATTATTAGGAAATAATAAAAAAGAGAAAATATATCTACTATTACTTAAGTGGAAGTAGATCATCATAAAGGTTTTCATCCTTGTCATCTTCACATTGAGTATGCTGAGGAGGAGGAAAAGGAGGGGTTGGTCTTACTGTCGCAGGAGTGGCAAAGACAGAAGAAAATATGAGTGCAAGTGAACCAGTGCAGCTCAAACCCACGTTGTTCAAGGGTCAAGTGTATAGTCACCCTGCAGTGCTATAGAACACTTATTCTTCCTATCTAGGTATAATTTTGTATTTGTTAACCAACCTCTCCCTATAACCTCCTCCCCTGTAACCTCCCCAGCTTCTAGTAACCAGTTTTCTGCTCTCTACTGCTATGAGATAAACTTTTTTAGCTTTCACGTATGAGTGAGAACATGTGGTATTAATCTTTCTGTGCCTGGCTTATTTCATTTAACATAATGTACTCCAGACTTATCCGTGTTGCCATCAAGGAAAAGATTTCATTTGTTTTATGGCAAAATAGTATTCCATTGTTTACATATACCACCTTTTCTTTACCCATTAATCTGTTGATAGATACTTCGGCTGATTATATTTTGACTATCATAAGCAGTGCAACAGTAAACATGGGAGTGCAGATACCTCTTTGACATACTGATTTCCTTTCCTTTGAGTATATATCCAGTAGTGGGAGTGCTGGGTCATATGGTGCTTCTAGTTATAGTTTTTTGAGGAAACTCCATATTTCTCACAGTGGTTGTACAAATTTACATTCCTACCAACAGTATATAACAGTTCCCCTATCTTTACATACTCACACACATTTGTAATTTTTGTCTTTTTGATAGTAGCCATTTTGACTGGGGGTGAGATGATATCTCACTGGGGATTTGATTTGCATTTCCCTGATGATTAATTATATCAAGTATTTTTTCCATATGCTTGTTGACCATTTTTATGTCTTCTTTTGAGAAATGTCTCTTCAGATTATTTGTCTATTTTTAATTGGGCCACATGTTTTTGTTGTTGAGTTGTTTGAGTTCCTTGTATAGTCTAGATATTAATTCCTTGTCAGATGAATAGTTTGCAAATATTTTCTCCCATTCTGTAGGTTGTCTCTTCACTCTGCTGAATTTTTCCTTTGCTGTGCAGAAGCCTTTTAGTTTGGTATAATCCCCTTGTCCAATTTTGCTTTTGCTGCTTGCACTTTTGAGGTCATATTTGCACAATTGTTGCCCAGAATAATGTCCTGAAGCATTTTCCTTGTGTTTTCTTCTAGTAGTTTTATAGTTTCACTTCTTAGATTTAAGTTTTTAATTTATTTTAAGTTTATTTTTGCTTATGGTGAGAGACAGTGGTCTAGTTTCATTCTTCTGCATACATATATCCAGTTTTCTCAGCACCACTTATTAAAGAAACTGTCCTTTCCCAATGGTTCTTCTTCATACTTTTGATGAAAATCAGTTGGCTATAAATACATGGATTTATTTTGGGATCTGCTCCATTAGTCTATGTGTCTGTTTTTATGCCAGTATGATGCTGTCTTAGTTACTATAGCTTTGTAGTATATTTTCAAGTCTAATAGTGTGATCCCTTCAGCTTTGTTATCCGGGAAAGACTTTATTTCTTCTTCATTTCTGAAGGATAGATTTGCTGATTATGGTATTCTTCTCTGCCAGACTGTTTTTTCTCCTTAATCTTTCTTCCTTCTTCCTTTTTTCTCCTTCACCTTCTTCTCCTCCTCCTCCTCCTTTGTTTTCTTCTTCTTTTTTTTCTTCTTACTCTTTTCATAACTTTGAATATTGTTCCATTCTCTTCTGGCCTGTAAAGTTGTTACTGAGAAATCTGCCATTAGTCTAATAGAAATTCCCTTATGTGTGACTTGACAAATTTCTCTTGCTTTTTAAAAAATTCTGCCTTTGTCTTTTACTTTTGACAGTTTGACTATAGCATATCTCAGAGAGTACATTTTTGGATTGAATCTATTTGGGTTTCTTTGAGCTTCCTGGATCTGAATGTCCTTATCTCTTCTTAGGGTTGGGAAGTTTCCAGCTCCTGTTTCATTAAAGAGGTTTTTTATGCATTTTCCCATCTCTTCTTCTTCTGAAACTTGAAACTCCCATAATGTAAAAATTAACTTGTTTAACAATATTACATAAGTCCTGCAGGCTTTCTTCATTCTTTTTAATTAATTTTTATTTTTTGTCTGCCAGAGTTATTTCTGCCTTTTATTCAGAAATTCTTTCTTCTGCTTGTTGTAGTCTGTAGTCTAAGCTCTTGATTGTATTTCGTTTATTTCATTCATTGAAATATTCAGCTCTAGATTTCTGTTTGGTTATTTTTTATGATATGTATCTCTTTGTCTGTGTATAGACCCTTAGAGTTTTCTGAACCCTGAGGCACTACATCATGTATGGTTGCATCAGCTATAGCTCCCTGCATACCCTAAAGAGTTTATGAGATGCCTTGAGGGACAATGTCTAGCTAACTCCCTGGAGCAGGCATGAGAGGATGTTTATAGCAATGAGAAGGCCTTAAACCCAGAAGGGCTATAGAGGGTTATGCCATTTAATGATAGGAAGTAGAGACTAAAGCTCAGTTGATCCAAGCCAGGCTCTGGGACCAGAATACCTGGGTGGAACTCCAAATCTGCTCCTTATTGTCTGTGTAGTTTTGATACGATATTTAATATTTCTTTGCTCAGTTTTCTCATTTTTAAACTGAGATTAACAATTCCCTATCCATTATGTTTCTATTAAATATTGAATAAATCAATGTGTGTAAAGTACTAAGAACACTGTTTAGCCTGCAGTAAGTGACCAACAGATATAAACTGTTTTGATGCCAGTATTTATCAATGTATGCTTGGAATCCTGTGTTGAGAATGATTCTGAGTGTGAGTTCAGTAGCAAAGAATACTGGGATTGATTGTGATCTTTGCACAACATGCAGTGAATATTAGCCATTCATGAGATAGTAAAATTCTTTCCTTTTGGGGATAAGGGAGATAAAGCCCAGACAGAAAAGTGATCATTTCTTTGGTATCTCAACCATTTGATAGTGAAGAAGGGGCTAGGACCCCATCCTTTAGGTAATCCATTCTAAGGAAAGAGAGTGCCAGTTTACAGATGAAATTGTGTAGCTGGCCCACTAGTCCTGGACTTTCTAACTTCAGCCTTTTTTTATGTTAGAGTGAAATTTATCTTTATATATTTTTGAAACTACTTATTTGGCTTTTCTGTTTTTTAAAGTCAAATTTAATTGATATGAACTACGAGTAAGTCAACTCTCTCTTCTCTTTCGACTCATTCTAAAACACAGAAACAGGTTGCTGAACGTGATGTAAAATCCAGGAAACCTCACAAAGCTCATGTGCACAGCACTGACATTTGGTAACTTTATGTTATCATGTCTTCGAGCCCAAATTCCTTTTCTTAGGAGATGCAGACAGTCATTACTAGCAGGCAGGGTTGCCAGGAATCTTAACTGAGGGGATAAACTATCTCTGATGAAATATAGCTCTTCTGATATCTATGTTATAATATTATCTCCATTTACCATTGAAAAAGCAGGGTCACGGCAGGAATTGACTTGTTGAAGTTTACGCAAGTAGGAGATGTTAGTACTACCATCTAGTCTCCTTCCGACCAGCTGCCTCTGAGCTTTCTTAATCCTCAGCAAACCAAGATTCTTCTATGGAATTCCAGACTTCACATTTTAAGGATATTTCTCAGATATCGTGAGAGCATGGGACAGCATTAAAAAGCCTGCAGGCAAACAAAAATGTCAAAAACATCCCAAAGCTATCACATATTTATTTGATTCAACACAGAAGAATCCTCCAATGTCCATATCCAGGACACATCAAGTTCCTTCACGTAGCTCCTGCTTCCCACTTTTCCTGAAGAAGTACAGATGGGTAATTTGTATCCTCATCTCTCTCCTAGGAATGCCATTCATTCCTCCTATGACAGTGTGTGAGGTTGAGGTTGATTTTTTTTTTTTATCTTAGCAACTGTGTTTGAGGCAAAGTTGGACTTTCCAATGTCATGAACAGGATCAGATCTGGGGGTGGGAAAATGTTGACACAGTGTCTGCTTCTAAATGATTCTCTCTGCGTCTGGAAACGTGGGATGAAGCACAAAAGATAATTTGATTTGTGGAATTGGATTTTTGTCATGATCTTAAATTGTCTAGACAATACACATCTGGCTTATATATTGCATGCTATATTTCTCTTGGCATCTTCAAGCCCTTATCATAGTTTCCATGATGGTACTTTGTCCATCTGTGGAGCTGAACTGTACAGTTTGGCATGGAAGGGGTTATAGGTTATGCCTTTGGAAGGAGTGAGTTTAAGAACCTGCCTGTGCTCACTCCGATACTCGGACCACACTGGAAGTCTTGGGCCACAAAGAAAATGTAGGAATGAGTAATCATATATAATCTCCTCATTTTACACAGAAGTAAACAGGTAGGGAGAATAATTTCTTGCCAGGTAGAGGCAGAACTGGTCTTCAAGCTGAGGTGTCTCTATTCCTGATCTTATGACCTCTCCAAATGAAGCCAGATTATTCTGTAGACTTTACCTTACTTACTTTTTAAAATAACCCATTTTGTGAGTTAGGGATGAACACATTTACGAATGAACAGGTTAAGGCTTGGAACTCTGACTAAATTGTTAAAGATCTTACAAGAAGTACACAGAAGAACTAGGGTTCAGTCCTGGATGCAATAACTCTAACTCTGCTGATCTTCTCACTAAGTTTCCATGGCTGACTCAAGATGAATTTATGGTGACATTTTGTGCTTGATTACAGAGTTGAGCTTCATGCCTCATTTGATTTTCCTTATGTTGACATGAGCCTTGATGTCTGACCTTGAAGTCTTTGGGTGACTGCTGTTGTGAGATTTACAATCTCCCATCCTGGTCCACTCACATGGCCCTGGGCTCAGTGGCAGACAGAGCTCGATGGCTGCAGGCCATGGTGTCTGGAGCAACCCTGATGTCTTCCACTGTGGTAGTGCTGGGTTATACGTCAATCTCCAGCCCACGTTAACACAAGGGATCATCATAATCAGAGAAGCACCCTGGGTGAGAAGGGAAATTGGTATTTTAGAAGAGAAACAGTACCGAGGATCTGATCAATATACTCCCCTTACCTAGATATTACTCTGTTGAAGGCATCACATACCAGACACATTGCTAAGTATAGGCCATAAATCATTCCACTATTTTTAATTCTTGCTCACCAGGCCTAAACAAGGAATATTACTGTGTCTCGTTTTTGGATAAGGAAATCAGATTTAAAAAGATTAAATGGAATAATCAAGCCTATTGCTTTGAATGCAAGTAAAGTTCAGCATTTTTTTTCTTTTTTGTTTATTTATATGTTGTCATTCTTAAGTGGCTAATTTATTAATTTTCCCCATTTTTTCTTTTGATGTATTGATCTTTCTCACATAATTTTGTAACAGCTTTTAATAGACCAAGGACTCCCACCTCTGTCTCTGGGTGTACTGCTCAAGTTTTCCTCAGTGAAATTTTAATACTTTTGAAAGGCATCAACATTGTTAAATTTGTATCTCACTCCTTTTAATGAAAGTGATTTAGAGAAAAGAATATAAAATTTTATTTACCTTTCACATAATGTAATTCTTGAAGTCATCTGACTTTGGACTTAGAAGTAGGTTCCGGATACACACTCGCCCCCAGCAGCTATAAATTTCAGTCTGGTTGCTTATCTGAATCTCAGATTCCTCAGGATTATGTGGGATAAAATATGTAAAGTTTCAAACACAGTGCCAGGTATATAGCAAAGCCAATGTAATAATTCTGCTTCTGCTCCCTCTGGGGAAAGCACTTTATCACAATCTCCTTGTTAATTTGTGCCTTTAAGAAGGGCTTTAATATATGAAGTCGTACTCTGTTTTAGGGGTATTGTGCATAAGGCATGTTGGACATTGGGCAGGTAAGATTTTTAAAATTTTCTTTGATAACAAGATGATCGAACAAATGAAATTTTTCAAAATATTCATTGCACTGGCTGCTGAACATGCAGATAGATATCTTGTATTCGGACAAGATACCAACATTCTTTGGTTTTATGTCTTCTGCAGTTTCACTAAAATTTTCATAGAAATGAAGAAGATGGTTCAAAACTTTATTTTTCACATCAAAGTGCCCATGAAAAAGGGGTAACAGTTTTTTTTTTTTTTTTTGTCGCCAAGACTTGAGACATCATGTGATGTAGTGTGGAAAACACGATTGTTGGCAAGATCAGACAGAATCAGTCTCCTTGCGAGGTATCAACACATCTCTTATCACAACCTCCCCTTTTATAGGCCCACAGGACGGGTAAGAGCATCCTCTGAATAGGGAAGTGAGTTTGACTCAGTTTTATGTCAGGTTGGTGCAAAAGTAATTCCCGTTTCAGACTGAATTTTAAATCATTATTACTAGGCTCAAACACATCTTTATTAATCAAGATAGGAACCATTACAATCAACACATTTTTGCCAATGAGAAATGAGTTTGTTTACTCCTGTAGCATAAAAATCCATGCTTCAGGATTTGATGAACTCTTAGAAAGCATTTTCTGCATCCTGCTGGTTGGGGAAACATTTTCCCTGAAAAAAGTTGTTGAGATGCTTGAAGAAGTGGTAGTTGGTTGGCAAGAGGTCAAGTCAATATGGCAGATGAGGCAGAACTTCATAGCCCAATTCGTCCAACTTTTGAAGTGTTGATTGTGTGACGTGCAGTCAGGCTTTGTGTTGGAGAATTGGGCCCTTTCCGTTGATCAATGCTGGCTGCAGGCATTGCAGTTTTCAGTGTATCCCACTGATTTATCGAGCACACTTCTCAGATATAATGATTTCACTGGGATTCAGAAAGCTGTAGTGGATTAGACCAGCAGCAGACCACCAGTGACCATGGCCTTTTTTGGTGCAAGTTTGGCTTTGGGAAGTGCTGTGGAGCTTCTTCTCGGTCCGGCCACTGAGCTGGTCATTGCAGGTTGTCGTATAAAATCCACTTTTCGTGGCACATCACAATCCGATTGAGAAATGGTTCGTTGTTGTTGCGTATAAGAAGAGAACACAACACTTCAGAATAATGATTTTTTTTTTATTTTCGGTCAGCTCATGAGACACCCACTTATTGAGCTCTTTCACCTTTCGAGTTTGCTTCAAATGCCAAATGACTGCAGAATGGTTGACGTTGAGTTCTTCGGCAACTTCTCGTGGAGTTGTGAGATTATGAGCTTCAATGATTGCTCTCAACTGGTCGTTGTCAACTTCCGATGGGCGGCCACTGAGCTCCTCATCTTCAAATAAATATAAAATAAACAGCAAGTAATAAGTCATTAGGACAAAAAAAAATAAAGCAAGAAATGTGCAGTAAAATGATGTATAACATAACCACATTTAAGAATGTATTCCAATATCAAACAGCAATTAACAGTGCTAAAACCACAATTACTTTTACACCAATCAAGGAAATGCCCCAATAACACGTGCTTGTTCATGTGGAATGCCCAGCTATTTCAACAGCCACTATTTGGGACAAAGCATCAGAGTTTTGGAGGGAGACAAAAAACAACACTTTGATTGATTTGTAAGGATTTGCCTGTCTCATTCTAGATTCATGAAGTTCAGTCTTCGTACATACTTTCATATCCTTCCTCGTCATACCCACCCCCAAGTTCTTTACTGTACATTGTGTAGGTTCTTCTGTTTCGGTCATTTACTTCTCTAATCCTTTTGCGTGTGTCATTATTTCTATTCTTAAACTGCGACAGTCATTCATGTAATGTGCTGTTTTTGTGATGTCTCAGTCATTCTAGTTTTGTTTTTCTAATCATTCTCACTTTCATTACTTGAACCCTTAAAAGACATCATCAATATTTACATTGCAAAAATTAAACTTGCAACACCAAATCCAAGATGGACTGTTGACAATGGCAACACCCTTCAATTGTAGACTTAAGTCCCATCACAGGAGTGACGCAACAATGCATGGTCCATTTCTGGGGACTACAAATCATGGTTGCCAACTTCAGTGGTAAGCAGAAAAAACAGCAGCAGAAATGATGGAAAGCAGATAATCTATGCCTTGATTTGGCACTAGAGTAGTGTTGTTTTCAACCCCTGTTTTGTAAGCTTCTATATGGATTTAATGCTTTCACCCCAATTTTTACACTAATTGCTAAAAAAGAACTTTTCTCATGGAGGGGAGTGGAGAGTCTTGGGATATGAAACATTCATTGATAAAACTAGGACAGCCCAGGCAAACAAGAACAGTTAGTCCTCCAGGATGATGGGACAGCCAGCACCAACCACCCAACGTGTGAGGGGCTCTCAGGGATGTCCTCCCAGGACCACATCATTGGTGGCATGTGTTATCAGCTGGACCCTATCACAGAACTGCTGAGCTGAGCCCAGTCCACTCACAGAAATGTGAGATATGGTAATTAATTGTTGCTTTAAGTATTAAATTTTGGGATGATTCATTAAGAAGCAGTAGGTCCACATAGGAAGAGGATTCTGGAGACAGAGAGCACTTTGCTATGAGAGCCAGTATTATAAAAGAGCATGAAGCAATGCTCTGCAGAGAGAACATCCCCAGGATGCACACAAATCAGGTACTTTCTTGATATGGTAGCTCTTTGGTTGTGAGACATGACCACATCCACTGAAGACTAGTCCTTTATAGGACACAGGATCACTAATGGTATCCTGTGAACACTTGCAGTATCACAGCCAGCACAAGACTCCTCAGTTTTCATTTTTCTACAAAAGGCCAAGAATAGAAAGTGGGTACAAAAGCATTTGTAATGACATTGTCAAAGAAATAAAATCAGGCAACTGTAGAGCTCCAAGTTGATTGACGCAGGGGAACTGTCAATGGATTAAATGTGTATTCATTTACGTGAAAAATGGGTGCCAAGTGCCTGCTCTGGATTAGGCACTGTGTTTGCTGCTGAGGATTAAAAGAAACTTAAAACGAAATTCCCTTCCCTGGGGAATTCTCTGCTTGCCCAAGGAAAAAGATGTAAATAAACACTTTCTGTCCTGTGAGCTTGACTGGCAGGGTCTGCAGGATCCAGGGGAAGAAGATGGGCTGATGCACAAACCTGCCGTCCCCGAGCTTTGCGATGCCAACCCTCTAGCTTCGCCTACCTGGGTGTCAGCAAAGTGGGATCATCCTGCTGACCTTCCAGGACCGTTTAATGATGAAATGAGACAATTTATAGGAAATCTTCTAGAATGATACTTTGGAAACTCTAGACTCATAAATATGAGTCCTCTTTCCCCCCCTTCCTCTGTTTTATGGAAGTTTCACAGCCAGTTTCTCAGCATCAGACGCTGGCAGTCAATGTGTGCGAGACGCTCTTTGTCTCGGTGTGTGGGAATGCTGCACACGGAACATTTCCTTCTCGATGACTCAGTGAATGGCGACAATGGAAGGCTCTAAGGATGTCTACCATTTAGAAAAGAACAACTGAACACCGTCTCAATGAGCATTTCTGGAATTTGTTTTACCATTGCATTCTTTTGTCAGGAAACACGTTTTAACTTCCCATGACGTACATTGTGTAAAAAACTACAGTCCCTGATAGCCTGCTTGGATGAACACAAATATTTCTGTCAATACTTAGGCAGTGTCTAGAATGGTCAGTCAGTCCAGAAAGACCACAAGTCTGGTGAGAGCTGACACGCTTTGGGCCTTGTGCAGAAAATTCAAGTAGTAAAGGAGAAACTAGGCAAAACAGCCAGAAAGGAACATCAATGATTAAAACCTATAGCCTCACCTAAAATTAATGCGAGTTCATTGCTTCTGGGATTCAAGGTGTCACTACATCGAATCAGGATCCATTTTAGACAATAAGCTAAAAAGGCAGTAATGGAGTGCTGTTTCTTTGATACTACTTCGTAGATATTTGAAGCAACTATGTAGCATCCAACACATTCATATCACAAGGAAAACTGCAGAAGGAATATTCCATCAGCACTATTTTCAACATCATTGAAAAAGTCAAGAGAATGAAATAAAACACAACATGCAGTAATTTAAATTACTTAAATTCCAAAAGGAAGCAAAGTTATTATTATTTGCAGATGATGTTATGGTCCTCCTGGAAAATCATGGAGAAAAATTTGAAAACTACCACAACTAATAACTGAATGCAGTAAAACAAGATCACTTAAAAATAAATATACAAAGATAATTTTTTAATGCAGACATCATAATAAGTGATAAAATGAGGCAAAGAAATGCTTTTTTTCTATTAGCAAAAAAGTGTATAATAGGGAAGTATAAATTTCATATATATAAGGCACATAAGAAAAAAACTAAAAGATTTACTAAGTCCCTTCAAACAACTGAGGCTTCTGGATAAGAGATGTTGGTTCTTGGCCAAGGTCTGAGAATGGGAGGAAAGTGCGTGCTGTTGGCATGGAAACGTGCTGGGCGTGATCACTGGTGTGTGACCAGGAAGCCTGTGTGGTCTCAGGAAAGAATTCCAACAGGTGCCCTTTTCTTATAGGGTCTCCTAAGCTGGGAGATGGGGGGATTTTTTTCTCTCTCAATGAAAAGAGTAGAATAGAGTTGTTCTCTAGGGAAGTAATATTTGATTTTCTTTTAGAGGATTGCTCTGGTTTAGCTGCAGGAATCACTGTCAGGAGATGCAAGAACAGAAGCAAGAATTTTCTGGAGGACAGTCTGGGAGTCCAGATGGGACAAGGGTGGTGGCCAGAACCAGAGCACTGGTGTGCAGGAGGTGAGAATGCTCGTATGAACAGGCAAATTGTATCTCCAGTGGCACTCGAGAGAAGGGCTAACATTTTCTGCATGTTTGTTTATGCATGTTAACAATACATCACATCCAAATTTCATATATAAACTCCAAAGGGAGGGAAGATTTCAAATTTGGAGAGAAAATCCCCTATAAAACAGTAAGAAAAAAATGCATGCGAATATAATCTTGATATGAAAAGGGCATATGTAAGTATAGCTCCATGCCAGAAAATACAAAATTTTTATTACATATTTAAAGGGCTGATAACTAGAATCTATATAGAACTCAGGAAAATCAGCAAGAAAAAATCAA
>CAUYSK010062055.1:0-12254 GCA_963575035.1 Avahi laniger | reverse complement strand
TTTTTTATGAAGAAAGAGGGAAAACCCCTTCCAAGACCGGTTGATCTCTTGCAGGGAGGTAGCTAAGCTCTCAGCAAAAAATTGGGTCCCTTTGGTAGCAAAGGATAAGAAAATAATAGAAAATGGAAAATAATGGAAAAGAATACATAGAGACGAAGGTATAGTTTTATAGATTTATAAAGACTATAGGCAAAGCAGGTGCTCAGAGGGCCTGGATTTCTCCGTCAATCTCAGAGGCCAGGAGTGAAGTTTTACAAGGTCATTTACAGGTACAGTGATCAGTTGCTAGGGGTAACAGATTTACATAACAACAGGTAGTTCCTCTTAGGTTAACAGTTTTTTCAAAAGGCTTCTTCAGATCCCTTAACTAACTCTTTCTATGTGAACAAATGGTTACAAAATCTTTCAAAGACTAACTTCTAAGTTCTAAGGTAAATTTACCACTTAACAGAGGGGTTAAACAGAGATGTATTGGCTCCATATTTTCTTTATCAGGCTATTGTGAATGGAGACAGGTAGTCCGGAGTTTAAGCAGGAACTGCCCATTGGGCTGATTGCTTTTAGCCACAGGTGGCTGTCTGTCGGGTGGGCACTCTTTGATCAGCTCTCATCCTGTAGTTTTTGGCAGACCTGCCTTGCTTTACAAAGCAAGTCCAAACCTTAGGTCTGAGAATCGTGGCGCCACTGTGGGATGCAGCCACTACTGTCTTATAGAGATGTCCTCCTGAGGTGAAACAGCTTTCGATATGCAAACTAACACGTTCATATATTCCTTCAGGACAAAGCTCTGCAAAACTCCTGAGACCTTTCTGTCTCCAATATATTCATATTAATTTATAGAGCAACAATCTCTAAGGGTCTTTAATTCATCAGCTGGATCAGAGGATAGGACTCCCTGAGGGAAAGGGAGTGGACATTCCCAGAGACTCTTCAGGCTTGGAAGGAATCAACCTATGACAGAGCAGGCATCGTGTGTGCAGGTGGAGGTTGCAGAGGGTTCTGATGGTGAAAATCTCAACAATAACAGCCAAAAGGCCCACTCCACATGTCTAAAATTGGGAAAAGCTGGAAGGAGCCTTAAAAATCATCCAATGCTCTCATTTTATAAAAAAGGGATTAACTGAGTTTTTAATTCTTAGGACTTTGACATGGATTTTCTTACTCCAAATCCTTCATACCCATTTTTAATCCATTCCAATCCAACAAAGCATGGATGCTGGAGTCACATACAAAAGTTCAAGTCTTGATTCGTCTACTTGGTAGAAGCTGGGCTTTAGTCAAGTGACTTAAACTCTCTGTCTTTTAGTTTAGTTATTTTTTTTAATACATAAATAATAATACATAATACATAGAGTTCTCGTGAGGATTCAATGAGTAAATGTAGGAAAAGTGCATTTGTGACATTGGGAATATAGTATTATGCTTTATTGTGGTTAGCAAGTATCTTAAATATTGTTAATTATGGGAAAATGAAAAGGAAAATGTCAGATAAGCAAATTATGATTTTACTTTTTTTATTTTTATTTTTTTAATTTTCTTTTCTTCCACTTCTGCTGAGAAAATTATGATTTTAAACAATGCTTTCAATTCTAAAAGTGGTAGAGGAGCCGTCTTCATCAATAATGTCAACACATAAAAATGTGGCCATTCTTTAATTTAATTTTTCACAGTTGCATGGAGATCAGAAGTTACTCTCTTTCTGCCAAAAAGCCACAGACATTTATTAAAAATACTCACGAGTTCAATTTCAGGGGCTCGGGGAAGGAAAGAGAAACAAATTGACAGTGCTCAGTTGTACGAAGCAATGAGGAAACTTGATTTTGGGAGTACACCAGCTTTCGGCTAATAGCATTGGTAGGTTAAGGATTAAGCTGGCCTTTGGTCGGAGATCTGCGATGAAGATATGTCCTAGGAGAGAGACACCTTTCAGAAGAGATCACGAAAGCTGCCAGAGTCAATGGTCTTCTGCTATGTTAATTAGATTGATTGTGGTAATCACTCACTTCACGTTGCATATCAGAACACATGTGGTACATCTTAAGTAAAGCAGAGAGAAAAAGACGGCATTGTGTCAATCACATTACCTTATACGCACTTTAGAGATCCATTTTGGTGTCATCTATTCTTTCACTTGAACAATTGTCATCTAAATATGTCATCATACAATCATCATTGAAGAGTTTGTTATCTCATGGAACTGCTGTTGGTGTTAAAGAAGTGGAGTAGAAATCATTATATTAAATATTTGAAAAGAAATTCAGATGTGAGAAATTTTTACAAACAGGTCTAAACTATTGTCATGGTATTCCATGCTGTTAGCTCATGAAAACCAATAAAAAATAACCTCTGTACTCGGCTGTAGGTTCCCAATAGTGTTCCAGGACCTTCTCTTGTATATGCTGAACTTCCCGATACAGTGAACAGGAGCTTGAGGATCAAGAAAGATGTGCATTTAATTCCTCATGATAGATAGTAGTTGGAAAAATTTTTCTTTTAGTCTTAATTCTCTCATATGTAAAAATTAAAATAATAGAAACAACCCGTATATGCTACTATGAATCTTAAATAAGTAAAACAAAGGTGTCTTATCAAAGGAGAGCTGAGCGCACAGTGGCCACGCTACAAATGTGACAGGACTAGTGAACACTTGTGTCATGCCAGGGACTGGGCATTATCTACTTCAATCATTATAACGACCCTATGGGAGAGATGCTGTATTAGGCCCATTTTACATATGAGGAAACTGAGGTTTACAAGGTTAGGTAACTTGCCGAGTGACAGGCGGCGCGGGTGGCAGGGCTGCATCTGAGCCCGGCAGTCGGACTCCACAGACACACGCCGTCCTCTCCTTCCCCCTGCGCAGCACCCCGAGGGTAAGAGCACGGTCACTGCCAGCTCCCCCAGGCCCAGGCCCTGCCCGACCTCACCGACTCCCCCGTGAGAGCGACTTTGGCTGACATAAAAGCCATAATCAGGGGCACTCCCCTGTGCTCGCTGGGAAGTCATTTACTTGCTATCCTGTGTTTCATCCTTGAGGTCAGAAGCCGCCAGCCATCGCAGGTGGCTCAGAGAGGCCGCGGGAGGCAGGCCGAGGTCCCGGCCGCTCACCCCACTCGTGCCTCTTCTCCTTCCGGAGGAGCACGTTTGGTCACAGTTACCATCTCTGACACACCTGCCTCCTCTCTCCCAGCTGTGACCTGACACCGTGTGCGGTCAGGCTGGCTTTCCGCCTCCACGGCAGCCTGAACCTGAGCTGTTTCCTAGTCAACCCCTCACTTCCCGTCATCTCCCCTCCGTTTCTGTGCCAGCAGTGACGCTCTGTGCTCAACACCTCCTGCTTGTCCTCACCCATCTCAGTCTTGCTCTCTCACTCTGTTGTCTGTCCAGACGAGCTTCCCATATTTTTTTGCTTTGACAACACAAAGCCTAGCTTTTTCTCAATGGCAGTTTCAACAGAACATCATTGCACTTGAAACTGTTCGCTTATTCTTTGAAGACCTATATCCAGCACTCTACTGGGGAGAAATAACTATAACTTACTTCTGAGAATAGGGCCCAAACGTTTGAACCTTTTTTACAGCATGATGATCAACTACTCTTGCACTCTCAAGTATATACACGCCTTATAATATATGTGGAAACATCTGTTGCCTCACTGAGCAAGCAGCCAAAAGAAAAGCTTTTTAAACTGGGATTCACTCTGCTGATCCAAGATGACGCTCTCTTTTTAATCTTCCTTGTGCCTCCTGTACTGCGGGAGTGACGCAGTGCAGTTCCCGCAGGGATGCCGTGTTCCTTCTCAAGTGCCCCGCTAAGCTGGCCTCTCTCTAATAAGGCCGCGTGCCTTTGCTGACTCGAAGAAAAGTGGCCCTATTGGATTTGCACGGTGGTTCTCGACATAGCATGTTTTTCATTTGAACGAACGCCTCACCTCTACTCAAGTATCAGAACTTCCTAATTTTTTTCACAGTTTCCAAATCCTTTCTTAGGGCTTCCTTGATAAACATATGGGTGACTTACATCCATGAGCTGGAAGATCATAAATTATTTTGAGCATCCTACAAACCAAGAAAACAAAACAAAACACAAGTATTTCCACATTCTGGAAATAGCTGAAGAATTAGTCTTTTGGAATGTGCCCCATTCCCCATGATATTCACGTTGGATTTTCTTTATCAATTTTTATAAAGCTCACTTTTATTTAGTTTGTTTTACTTTCATTTCAGTAGTTGGTAATTTGCATTTCTATTTTGACTTGTTTTGCATTTTACAACTGAAACAATTATAATAGATATCTCCAGCGGCATTTAGTGGTTTCGTTACAACCACTTTAAGCCACAATGTGATTACAGGGATTATCTGAGACCTCTCGGGTTATTTTAATTCTGTATAAACATTGTCAGAACATAATTTGGTGGATCTATTTGTTTGAACTTTGTTTCCCAACAGTATTTGGCTTCTGTCACCAGCATTATCCCATTCCGGGCTGGCCAAAAAAAAAAATAATAATATGTAATTGTTAGATAACTAGATCACCAATCAGGTCACAACTGTGGTTTCTGAAACCCGGACCAGGTGGGCAGAAGTAAATCCGGAACCAGGTGGGCAGGTGTTGCTATCTCCATGCCAGAGGAGATAGCAACACCTGCTCAGAAGCCTGGACCCTCACACTGTGACCCTCGATATCAGCCAAGGCAGTACCATCTTAAGGTAAAAATTCTGTCTACTTTTGGAATCACCGGATGTCTTGCCATAGTCATTTTCCCTTTCCATGAGGTGAATGAGTGAATTGGTTACGAGGAGGGACTTGGGAATCAGGCTGTAGGCAGCTCGACCGCACACTGTCTGCCCGATCCTGAGCAAATTACTTCTGCTTCCTTTGCTCCAGTTTTCTCATCTGTAAAATGCAGATAACAATAGTGCTAACGACATAAGATTGTTGTAAGGGTTAAATAAGCATGAAGGTGTTGAGACCAGTGCCCGATCGTAGTGAAGACTCAGTAAAAGTTAGTACAATGGCGGCTTTATGTGTCAACTTGGCTACGCTATAGTACCCACTTTCTCCACCAAAAGTCAGTCTAGTGTTGCTGTGAAGGTGTTTTTGTGGATGTGGTTAACATCTACAATTAGTTGTCTTTAAGTAAAGGGGATTATTTTTGATAATCCAAGTGGGCTTCATCTAATCAGTTGCAAGGCCTTAAGAGCAAAACTGAGGTTTCCCTTAAGAAGATGAAATTACGCCTCCAGACTGCATTGTCAGTCCCTGCCCAAGAGTTTCCTTCTGGCTGGCATGTCCTACAGATTTTGGACTTGCCTAGCCAGACCCCACAATTGTAACCTAGTCAATTTTTTGACAAGAGGTAGAATGTCATTATGGTTATGTTTTATAAAGTTGCCATGAACGTTAAATTGGTGACTATAGAACCATTGCTCCCAGGGGAAATACAGGGTTAAAGTCCTGCAAATCTCTGGTCACAACATTTTTATCAACTGATCAATATATAACCTTGTTTTATGTGTGTTTCTGACATCTTATTTAATATATATTTATTACAAATAATTAATTGCACCATTTTTGAATGATTTAAAGTCAGGGGCTTTACAGCCATTTGTATTATATAGGTTCATTTGCCAATATCCCTTTAAAACAAGCCAGTCTCATCAGCACTGAAAACCTATCCTTCCACATAACCCCTCTGCATAGTACTTGGCAGGCATTTTTTTTACATCATTCTATAGTCTCCTGATCTTTAGAATCTGCCTTGTTTGCAAGTTTAATATTTTTCATACTATATTGTCTTTTGAAATGCATGAGCCAGCCAGCACTAGCTGAAAAAGGCTTAACATTTTCCTTGTTCTGGGTAACATGACCTTGCCTTAAATTTCTTTGTTTTCAGCCTCATAGCAGCGCTGTTCACTATGCTTTTTTCTTAATCTGTCATTATCTAATGAATCCACAAATTTAGCCACTTTTCCATCTTTTCCATAGCTTCGTCAACAACTATAGATGTTATTTTAGTACTTTTCAGAGTGGCCTCATTTATAGAGCAGTGAATTTCTTCTTCCTTTCTCTGGATGTACTGTATTGTTGATTCATTAACATTGAACTTGTAGCCAACAGCACTATAACGCATGCCTGAATGAAGCTTATATAACACACATATTTTCTTCAAAAGGCAAATCACTGCCTTCTTGTGCTTAGGTACACAGTGCTTAGGCAGGTAACGCTTTAGTAGGAGGCTTAGGGGGCCATTTTAAACAGTGACATCATAAAAAAAGAAAGCACAGAAATGTGAAAAACATGGCATTAAATAGACTGCAGAAAGGACACTTGTTTATAATGTGAAAGGTGGAACAAGAAGGCAGAGCGTTGCCCTGTTCAACCACAGCTAGCGTCAGGTAATTAAATTTTTCTCTACTCTGAGCATGTCTGTGAATGACCATGAAATTACCGTGAGTATTAATTACAAAAATACCTTAGCAACGAGGCATATTCACAAATGTGGATAAAGAGGACCAAGCTCTATCTATCTATATATCTGTCTATATCTCTTACTGGTTCTGTTTCTCTGGCAGAACCCTGGTACAGCCAACATTATTAATTGTTCTCAGTATGACTGAAATACCCTGGGGAATTTTTTTATTGGAATTCAGTATTGTACCTGATTAGTAGGTGTTGAATAATTATGAATAAATATTTGTATAATTAAACTGACAGAAATGTTTCAGTTTAATAAAACATTCTGGCATAAAATGTGACGGAAGTAAAGGAAAGTTAATCTCTGAGTAGCTCAGGTGTATATCTCACCAGGCGAGGGGTATCACTGAGTCAGCTATCATCTCTGGTGGGTCCTCCAGCACCGTGTGGTAGGAGAGTAGCATCCACCCGCCCCGACTGAAAGTCAGCTGTGCAGCACGACTCACCCCACAAAATCCCCACAATAAGGTATGAGGGGAAAATAAGAACAAACCACCTAGAAGGGAAAGAATATCATAAAACAATCACCAATCAGTGTGGTTGAAAATAACACAATGCACAGGGGTAAAATGATGCAGTAAAGAGGAAAGTGTATCACCCTTTAGAAGGAAGAAAATTTTGAGCTAAGAGGGGTTAACAGAGGGTTTCATAAGGGATCTGAATCTCAGGGTGATTCTAAAGGAAAAGCACCATGGCTTGCAACCAAGAGAAATGGTCATTCTAAAAATAATTTATAAAAAAAACAGGTGGTTTGCACAGAAAACAAACATTTACATCATTTTTCCACAGTACGGATCCAGGTTTAACAATAAATTGGACAATAAAAAATTGAGAACCAGAGACATCGAGAATAACTCTGCAAACAAAAGAGCTGTAGCAAACAGCATAAAGGTATGAGCATTTTTGTTAGCACAAGATGCACCCTAAAGGTATAATTATCTATAACTGAAATTGCAACACTCTTAAAATGCAGAAAAACTTTCCTACAAATGCCAAGAGCAATAAGGAGAATTCTCACAAGAGAACACGTAAAATGAAGGACAGATGTTGGATATAAATATGTTTGTCTTACGGAGTCAAAGAAGATGTCTTTGGTTTGTTTTCCTTGGACTAGAACACACCAGAGAATTGTCCTCAAACTGAATAGTTCCCACATAACTTTTTTTTCCATTCTGATAATCTAAATAATCCAGGGGCAACTCCATGTAAACGAGATAACAAGAAGAATGTCTTAGTGAATGACCAGTTAACAACTATTCATTGTTTTTTTCACTCAGCAAACATTCATTGAGCACTTAATATGAGCCAGACACTATTCCAGAAGTTGGGAATACAGTAGTGACCAAGAGATTCGAAGCTCTGTATTTATAGAGCTTACACTCTACTGAGTGGTACAAGCAACAAACAAATAAATAAGCAAAAAATAGCAGGTGGGGTTAAGTGCTATAAGGAAAATAAAACAGGGGGGTGTAATAAAGAATAACCTCAAGCTTAGACGGTCAGGGATGGCCTCTCTGAGGAGGCTGAACATTGAAGGCAAGGCCTGAATCATAAGAAGGATCTGACCACACAAAGATCCAGGGAAGAGTGTTTTGGGCAGAGCATATGTCAGTACAAAGGGCCCTGTGTTGGGAAGGGCCACGCGTGTTCCAAGATCAGAAGGAAGGCAGGTGTGGGTGGATTGTTGCAGGCAAGGGAAGGAGTGGTGGGAACTGGGGTCAGAGAGTTGTGCAGACTCCATCCATGGAGGCCTTTTAGGCAAGGTGAGGAAGAGGGGTTTCATTCCAAGGGGAAAGGGAACCAACAGGGGTATTTAAGCATGGTTGGGACATAATGTTATCTTTCTTTAAGGTCACCATGATTGAAGGGAGAGTAATAGATTGCAGAAATGGAAAGGCCAATTAGCAGCTTTTGATTTAGACTACACAAGAGATGATGATAGCTTAGATTAGGATAGTGGCAACAGAGGTGGAGCAAAGTGGGCAAATTTGGGATATGGTTTGAAGGTATTGTTAAGAATTTCATCAGGAAAAGGGGAAATTCAAGATTACATTAAGATTTCTGACTTGAGTGGCTAGACAGATGATGGTATCATTTACTGAGATGGGGAAGCCTGGGAAATACTTGAGGAGGAAGTTTGAAACATCTACTGGATGTCTAATTGTAGATGTCAAGGAGGCATTTGATTGTCCGGATCTAGTGTTAAGGGGTGAAGGTAAATTTTATATGCTATGTAAAGCCACAAGACTGGATGAGAGCACTGGGGGAGAGAGTATGGAAAGAGAAGAAAAGAAATCTCTTTTCAGAGACCTGTGGAATCCTGACAACATCAGGTCAGGCTGATGTGTAGTGGTGACCAGACTCGCAGATGTCCTCTACACTGGGCCTCACCCCTTGCCTGGTTCCCTCCCACAATGAACCGCAGCTCGTATTTGTGACCAATGGAATACTGCAGAAGAGATGGTGTGTGACTTTCAAAGTTTGATCATAAAAGGAATTGCAGTATCCCCCATCTCCGTCTGTCTGCTTGCTCAAGGGCCAGCCAGGGGCCGTGTTGTGAAGACATTCAGGTAGCATCATGGAGAAGCCATGTGAGTAAACCAGTCCAAATTAAGCTTTCAGATGACTAGAGACCCAGCTGACATCTGACCGCAACCCCAGAAGACCCCAAGCCACTTGCAAATTTATGACCCACAAAAATTGGGAAAGATAATCAAAGATTAGTGTTGTTTTAAACCACTAAGTTTTTAATTTATTTATTATGCAGAATAGATATTGACAGAGGAACAAGCAAAAGAGACCAAGGAGAAAAAAACCCAATGTGTCAGAAGACGGCCAGGAAAACTGAGGCAGTAGAGGAAAAGTTGTAGGCTTGAAGAGAAAGGAGACATGAAACAATTGTTTTGGAGGAAGGGAAAGTGATCACACTACAAAGCTCAGTAGGACTGTAGGAAGCATTGAGTCCCTGTTTGAAATTTGTATTCATAAATCTTCGGAGTTATGTGTTTTCTTCAATGACTAATTAGTTGCTTGGATTCTGGCAGAATACACAGAAAACTGGAGTTAAAGAGAGTTGTGGTTTTACGAGGTAGGTATGAAGAAGGAAGTAAGGAAGGGGAGAGTTAGTGTTATTGTAAGAGAGGGATTATAAAGATGGACATAGACTGGAACATGGGTAAGAACGACCGTGAAGACTTGGAGGGTAACAGACTGAAAGACAGGAAAAACTGAAGCTCGGAGTCCTTGATGGAGTAGAAAAAATGCTGGAGAGAAAGCTTTAGAGGAAGCGAGCTGCAAGGGAAGGAGGCAGTGGTTAGACGTTAGTTTACTTGAAACTGAGATTTCAGATGCATTATAGACATTGATGGAGAAAAGTATAAGGAAATAATGAAAATTATTTGAAAATAATGGCTAACATTTATTAAGCACGTACTATACGCTAGACCTTGTTTTAAGAGTCATTCATGTATTATCATTTCTCCTCACAACAACCTCATTTTAGAGATAAGGAAACAGAGGCACGGATATTAAAAGAGCAGGCCCCAAATCACACAGCTAATAAGTAGTAGCTCTGGAATCCCACCCAGGCAGTCTGACTTCTAACCAGTCTGCCACAATGATAGAGGAGTGGGCAGCTAATGATAGCAACAGGAAAAGAACTGTATGGTGACTCCCTTTTTGAAAGAAGATGGAGGAGAGGGACTGAGATGCAAAAATAGGACGCCTGGTCGACATCCACTTGTTGAGATATGCCGGCAGTGTCAGATTGGGGGATGTCCAAAGTGAGGATGAGAATCCCAGTGTTGGCAAAAAATCTGGGAGTCTTAGAGCAACGGAGGCAAGCAGGAATGAGACACAGGAGAACTGGTCCCGTCATTATATTCAAACAGGAGGACATGGGGCCGCTGGGTAACTCTTTTCACTTGCAGCTCCAGGGGCGCGATGGCCCAGGGATGAGTGAAGGCTGTCTGGTGGTCAGGTGTCAGGGACCCTGA
This sequence comes from Avahi laniger, assembly GCA_963575035.1. Classification (NCBI taxonomy): domain Eukaryota; kingdom Metazoa; phylum Chordata; class Mammalia; order Primates; family Indriidae; genus Avahi; species Avahi laniger. The sequence continues at coordinate 1,781 of CAUYSK010062055.1, read as the reverse complement.
AAAGATAAAACCTAGAAATTGCTTCCAAGTTATCTGTGCATGAAGATGCTCAGAGGGGCTAGAAGTTTGCAGACAAGTTTAAGGACTGTGAGACTCTTGTAATCTGAGAAACAACTTCCTACTCTGAGTCGATCACCAAGAATTCAGGGCTATTCCAGCATAGTTCTCTCTGGGTCATTGGAAATCCAGAAAAACTAGGTCATGTCATACCTTAAAGAATTAAGAGACCAAGAAACGGTAAAACCTGGGGAGTCCAAGAGTGTATTTTCTTTCACTCCCAAGACATTCTCTATGAGGAATTGATTATTTGACCCGATTAACCAGCCGTTGAAGCAGTTTCCTAGATAATTTAGAAGAGATAGAAAAGTTCTCAAGAAAAATAGACTATGAGTCGAAGTTTACATATGAAACTCACATAGTTGTTGCCCCTGAGACGAAGGGAAAGGAATAGGACTTTTTTAAATGTAGTTAAGGGAGACATTAGATGCATGGGCAATGTTTCATTTCCTGAATGGATTGGAAGAAGAATTCCAAATGTTCAAAGTTATTCTTTTGGGGAAATAGGAATATAGGTGTTTATTTTATTTTTCTATATATTTTCTCTAATTTTTAACTTTTCAGGAAGAAAAACAGGAAAAGCAGCCTTGAAAGAATTATTTTTTAAAAATGCTTGAATAAGGAATCATATGCTCTAGGTAAAGAACTAAAAAGAAATATATAAACATAAAAATTAGGATTATAGGACATTTTATTTCAAGTAGGAGGCATGCTGGACTGCATTTGCCTTTTCCTCTTATTTAAATTAACTGCCTCACTCTTTTTTGTAAACTTATGACACATGAGTGCACAACCATGACCAATTACAACAAAACATCACTTTCCCGTGTCCATGGTGAATGCTTTGCACAGGTGTGCATTCACTTTGAAAAGTCCTGGCCAAAAGCCCGTAAAGCAATTGTGACCTTGCCAAAAAAAAAAAAATCCACCCTCCAGAGATGTTGCAAATACATTTCTTTCACTGAGGCACAGAACAAGAGAACAAAAACCCCATCAGATATAATAATCAGGACCCAGGTTTTATTCCATCAGTGAGCTGGCTGTCACTTTATAGTCCTTCAAAAATGTATTCGAGGGCTACTTAGAGATGGAGTGTGACACATTTCATGTCTTGCTTCATGGTGAATAAGCGGCTCCTGAAAGGTACCAAGCCCAAGGCCCTGCATAGTGACGTGTCGCTTATCTCCGGCACAATGATGCCATGGATGAGAGTAGAGCAAGTTATCAGTGCCCAACACTTATGAAATGTAGTCTAAACTCACTTGGGACCCACAGGATAAAGAGAAAAATAGATTAGAACAATTCTCTCTGTGTCTAGACATTTCCAACCGTCTAAGAAGAACATGAGGGGCTCAATCTCTAGGAATTGGGGCAGCCTACGTAGTAGAGTCAGGACCTGGGTTCAAATCAGGGTCTGTGTTCAAATCCTGGATCTTCTACTTTCTAGCTGTATACACTGTGCAAATTACACAACCTCTTTGAGCTTTGCCTTCCACGTGTGTAAGTGTGACAAAAAGACTTATTTTCTAGGGACACAGTGACATCTAAACATATAAATTTCCTGGCTTACAGTAGACACTCCATAATATTCCTCCTTTCCTTCCCAATGGCAGAGGTAATAAAAATTCATCGCAACTCTCAAGAAATTGAAAATAGCATCATAGATGCATTGGACAGGAAGCTTATCTAATACTCTATCCCCCTATTCCCAATTCCTGAAGAAC
>CAUYSK010062052.1:0-81113 GCA_963575035.1 Avahi laniger | reverse complement strand
GGACTACAGGCATGCGCCACTATGCCCGGCTAATTTTTTCTATATATTTTTAGTTGTCCAATTAATTTCTTTCTGATTTTAGTAGAGACGGGGTCTCGCTCTTGCTCAGGCTGGTTTCGAACTCCTGAGCTCAAACAATCCTCCCGCCTCAGCCTCCCAGAGAGCTAGGATTACAGGCGTGAGCCACCGCGCCTGGCCCCTGTCGTCAGTTTTGTCTCCCTCCTAGAGACGAGACTGTATCTGGGAAAATCAGTGAGCCTCCAGTGCCTCTGAGCACACTGCCAAATTCCCCCAACCTCCTCTCTGACCACTTTCTTCTTCTCTTTGTAAGTCTACATGGAGGAAGGCAGGACTGGGGAAGCCCCAGAGGCTGAGGGCTGTCACAGCCACCTGTGTGAGGCCTCCAGGGCTGGGGGGCTTCCTCAGCCCAGGGGATGGCGGTGCAGGCCAGGCTGGCCCAGGGGTTTCCTATTACCATTTAAGTTCTGATTCTTTCACATGGGGTCTTCCCTGTCCTCCTACCTACAGTGGCAGTAGGTAACGTGAGGAAGTCTGACTAGGTTGGTTTTATTGCTTGGTTTTAATTTCCAGCAAATTGTCTGGTACAGGGCACAAAGCCCATTCATTAAGGGATGTTCAAACACTTGCTGATTTTTGGTTTGGAGATCTTAATCATAAATGTAGTAGAGAAGCTAAGATTAATATATAAAAAATAATGCTGATAATAATGATGCCAATAACTAAAATTTGTGTGGCACTTTAACAGGTGTCTTCCCCTATATTATCTCAGCTGATCCTCAGAGCTGTGTGGGAGAAGACCTCTTACCAGCTTGGGGAGGTCAGGTTTCACACAGCTGATGCAGAGTGAGGGGAGATATCTGGTTTTTTAATATTTTAATTCTTTTTCATTACCCTGCACATAAAGTGGTAAGAAAAATTAAATGTTAAGGCGTATGGTATAGATTAGGTACAATGGTGACTTAAAGAAAGGAGAAAGCCACAGTGCCAGATAGCCCCAACCCATGCAGGGGACGGGATGGGTCACTGAGTCCGAAGAGCTGGGTTTCACATGTTGGGCCTTCCATTTATGGGGAGCAGGAACAAAAACACAAAGATGGGAATCGGACAATCAGATGGGAAGATGGAAAGTGCTTCCAGGCAGAATGGTTCTAGTTCAGCCCCAAGCAGCAAACCTGGCATGGACCAAACACTGGCTCTTTTCCATGAAAGGAAGAAAAATGAACACAGCAATCATATTAATCAATTAGTCCTCTGTGTTCAACTTCAATTCCCAGAGCTAATTAATTACTTCATTAAGTAGAAGATTCTCTCTTGGTTTAGGTCATTAATGAATATTATTAAGTAAAACCTGGTTTGTATTTCTAAAACTTTTACATTTCAAACCCTTGATAGGGCTTAGGGTCAAGCTGAGAAAGGGGGCCAGGTACTGACTCGGGGCTTCAGCCCAGCCTTTAACCTCCCTCCGACCACCTGGCTGTCCTCCACAATAGTCTCTGCCCACCGTCCTGAGTGTCAGCACCTGCCTCTGTCGTCTCCAAACTAACACTGGGATAAATGCTCTCGTCTTGACTGTACTTATGCTGTGTCTAATTTTAGTTTTACTGTACCAAAATGACTGACATGGGTTTAATTGCTTTATCTGATAGATGTTGGTGCATCAGAAAGACAGATGCTTGCTCTTACCGTTAGTAGCCGATGTATTCTGACTAATTTATGGAATGAGGTAGAGTATGTTTTCTCCTTATAACATCCTGCTCAGTGACTGTATCATCACCAGACATACAAACAGGACCCATTATGTTAAAAATACTACGATAACCACTGAGATCAGAGAGGTGTGGATGCAGTCCCTGTCCTGGCGGGTTGTGTGACAGGCCACGATCTGCACACAAACACTAGGAGGGGGCGTACGAAAAACGGTCGAGAGGCCACAAGCACTGAGCACCTAAGTCCAGAGGTCCAGATTTGCTTCCATATTTAAATGTCATGACTCACTTTGCTGCCTGGTGACTCTCGTCTTACTTAAGCAGTTCTCAACCCTCCTTTGTGTGGGCCAACTGAAAAGGCACCAGGGTGGCTGGGGAGGTGGGACAGAAGCAAGAATACACAGAGTTTCTGACCTCAAGAAGCCTGAAATCAAATTGTGGAGAAAAGAAGAAATGATCTGAGAACAAAGTTGATGTCAGCAAGAACCAAACACCACGCTGTGAGCTAAATGTCTGTGCAGAGACCACCAAAGAGGAAGTAGGGTGTGATCACTTGGGTGGGGTTGGCATAAGATTTCTGAAAGGAGCTGTGATGCCCCCCAAACTGGTGACATGAACTGGGAGAAGGGTCAGGGTTTCTAGTCCAGGGGACAACGTGTACCAAGCCAATGCTTAGCTAAGACTCAAAATGATGTTCGTTTTTCATTGACGCCTGAACAGATGACTGTAATATCCTTCTAATTGGTTTTCCTGCAGCTGGGCCTTTCCCCAAAGCTCCGTACCACTGGATCACTCTCATATTAACTTTCCTAAACCATGCATGCATCAGGTCAATCCCCTGATCAAAAGAAAACCAAGCATGCACTGTCACTTCACGATAGGGTCCTAGGGTAACTGCACTCATCTTTGCTTCATTCCTTTATTGCCGTCCAGCAAACGCTTTCCACAAAGGGACATATAGTAAATATTTTCGGCTTAGCAGTCTATGTGTTGCAACTTCTGTTGCAGTTACTCATCTCTGCCGACATAGCACAAAAGTCACCACAGACGACAGTTCTGTGGATGCATGGATGTGGCTGGCCTGTGGGCTGTATTCGGCTGACCCCAGCCAAGGCTCAGCCCTGCTGAACTCTTAGCATTCCAGCCTGCAGCGCAGTCTCTTTACAGGGTAATTCTCACACTCATCACTGGTTGTCAGCATCCTACACTTTCTTCTGCCCACCTCAAAGGCTGCCACCATCACACCTTCCTGATTGCTCAACAGACATTTGTCAGTTTCCTACCGTATGCCAAGTACTCACTAAGCACTGGGTATACAAAATCAACGGCAGGCATTTTTGGGTGAACATTACCATCTAGTAGGGCTGGCCAGACAGGTAGAAGACCTGTCCATTGGGTTCAAGAGACTAAATCCAGACATGAGTCCCCTCCTCTGACTTGCCACAGCACCCTTCCTCTGCACTGGAACACCCAGGAGTACTAGGTGCCTGGAGATCAGGTGAGGTGCCCAGAAGACACGTCACACAGTCCTTCAGGTGCAGGGGGACTCCAAAAGCATGTGCTAATTAAATTAAAATTAATAGTGCCTTACATCTAATCGACACATGAATACAAATTTTAGGACCTTAATAGTTCCCAGTGTCGAAGATAACTACATTAAGGTGTGAGGACAGACTTCTAAAGACCAGGACTGTAAAAGAAACAGGAAATAAGTAGGAGCTAGAGGCTGACACACATGTATATTTTAAACAGTAATGGCAAAAGAATCCTGTGACCATCCTTCCAGATGAGTGAAGAAACTTCACACAGTGAGCAAATGTCTTAGTCTGTGCTGCTGTAACAGGATACCTGAGATGGGGTAATTTATAAAGAACAGAAATTTATTTCTCAGAGTTCTGGAGGCTGGGAAGTCAAAGATCAAGGCACCAGCATTTCGTGTCTGGGGAGGGGCTTCTTGCTGCGTCTTCATAGGCGAAAGGGCAGGAAAGCAAGCTAAGCTAGGCTAATACTGCCTGAAGCCTCTTTTAGGGCCTTAACCCCACTCATTAGGGAGGCGCCATCACGACCTAATCATCTCGTAAAGGCCCCGCCTTTTAAAACTACCACATGGGCAACACCTGAATTTTGGAGGCGCCACATTCAAAGAGCGAAAAACAATTACAAAGACTACACTAAGGAGACGTGGCTACTCTGAGTAGACAGAGAAGCGTAAACAGGGCTATGGAATTGCATTACAAGCACTATATGCTTGGAGGTACCAATCTTTAAATTAAACAACCTATCAAACTATTTAGTACCTTCACAGTGAGCTGCTGGTTATAAATGTGTTATACTTGATGGGAAGAAAATTCCATGAGAGCTTATAAAAGCTTGCTAGAAGCATTAAAAATTCCCAGCCATTTCATTATTTGTCATTCAGCAAATGTTAATATTTCTTTTTGTACTCCTACTGAAGCTTGAAATTAACACGGCTTTTTGTTTATTTCTTCATTTCTGCTCCCTTGTCAGCTCATCTCCGGAATGCAGTTTGTTAGCTGGCTGCTGCGGAGCCAAGTAAAAAAGCCTGAAGACACTCAAACGTTGACTAGTAAAAGGCTCTGCATGAAAATACATTTGTTTTTTAACCTCACAGACGTTTAACGTTTAGCTTAAAGTAAATATTTAACATCTAGGATGCTTTTATCAAGAATCATTTTGACATGGACATTAGTCTCTAGCCCCAAAGCCAGAAACCCTGGGGACAAAGTTTGCTGCAAATGTGTGCAAAGGAATAGGATACAGGAAGGCCGCAAAGCAAGGGTAAATACAGAATTTTCTAAGGGGAAACAATCTCTTAAGAATGCCCTTCCCCCAAAGAATCATTAAACTGAATTTAGCACAAGGTTAGCATTTTCAAATCGCTGAGGGATGCGGGTCCCGGGGAACATTCCCTTTGCCCCTGGACTGTTTGTGTTGGAGCCCAGCCTGGCATCTCCCCTCTCTCCGCTGCAGGGCTGCTTCCCACACTCATCACGATTCAGTCACGATCTACACACCCCTGCTCCGCCCCCAGTGTGGCTGGTGCCCAGGCAACTCCAGCAGGGCTTGGGCCAGAAAGAAGAGCCCCGCTTCACCCCCGGGCTGAAAGCACTTGGCGCCAACCAAGACAAGCCAGGACAACTCTGGTTTAGGGACCTACAGCTAAATTCATGTCGCTGTCTTCGATTCCTTCCTCACAAGGTGCCCTGGGTTTTGAGGGCATGCTGTTGTGTGAGCGCTTGCGTGGGGCCAGGGATGTTTTGCAAACTGCAGAGCTTGATAGGCAAACACGGTATTAATCAGGGATTCTGTCCAACACTGGCTTGAAGAAATGCCTCAAACGTGCCAGATCATTTTTTAAAGTTACTGTTAAGCTTGGCCAAGAGCCTTCTGAAGACAGGACCTTTTTCACAGTTGAGGGCATGTGTACGCTCACACGTGCTTCCTGAATTTCCCAGGCAGGACAAAGAGGACACCCCCACTGGGCCTCTTTGCCGGTGGCCTCCCATTTGGGAACACGGTCACCTGATAAAAGAGGCTCTGGATGATGACCTGAGTGTGGCTCTGTGTTGCGTGAGGCCTGCTTCACGGGGCTGCTGCCAGCCCAGCATGCGGCTGGGGGCCCGGGGAAGAGGCCACGGGGCCTCCGTGTCACCGGCACCCCACCCTGGTCCTCGTGCCCATGAACTTCCTGTGGTGAACGTCGTCATGCTGTATTCATCTTCCCTCTTGGCCGACGCTGAGTCACTATAGGATGAAGCCGCTCTTCGATCTCTATTTTGGGTACACTTTACACTCTGGGGGAGCCGGCAGCACATCCTTTTCCTGATACAGACGTACAGGCGGCCCATTAAACGCGGCTCTGGGATGGAGCCCAGAAGTCTCAACTGGGTCAATGTTTTAACGCCACATCACTTAACCACTTGAGAACTTTATTTAAACTTCTAAAGTTTTCTGTTTTTCGTTTCTCATTCTTCTCTTCCTCGGCCTGTTCGGGTGATGAGGGCGCCGGCATCCCGGATTAGGACTGGGACAGGCGGGGGTGGGGAGGAGGAGACCCTGCTTTCTGGGTTCTTCTGAGGTGTCTTTAAAGCTGAATTCAAAACTTTGTGGTGAATTCTCAGGACCCCAGGCACCCCACAGAAGACCTGTGGACCCCCTGCTGCTATACACAGCATCCCCCCCTCACCTCCCCTCAGAGGCCACCAGGAGGTGACAGGAAAGACACACACAAGCAAAGGGCCTCATTCCTGCGAGTCCAAGTTAAGCTTGTTTGCTGTACGTGAAAACTAGGGGCGCCGTGGCAACCCCCAGAGAGCACATTTAAAGACCCTCACATGAAAGGCCCTTGTGCTCCTGGGAGAGAAAATTCTCCCTCTCAGGAGAGTCGCTCGTCAAGCCCGGGGTCTCCAGCATCCCCTGCTCCTGGGAGCGGAAGGCCTCAAGTTCTCTGAGCAGGAATCTTCCTTATTTCTTTGTCCAGTGACTGGGGACTGTGCTTCTAGGGTAGCCTGTCCCCAGGAGCTAGAGGTGCTCCAACCACCATGGCCAGGCCTGAGCGGGCTCTATCCTTCCAGCCCAGGCACCGCGGCAGAGTCCTTAAGGCCTGGTCCTTCCCTTCTGTTGACACTTCTGTTACTGCACATGGCTTATTCCACTTGAGCACAGATCCAGGCCACACGGGGGCCCATGCGGCTACCAGCCCAGCTTCTGCCCTTACTTGGTGCAGACTGGAGGCCACCCTGCTTCCGTCAGAAGCAGACCCCGCTCTCCTGCCACTTAGTCGATATTCGCAGTAGGCAAGGCCCCGTGATTCAGTCCCAAGTCACTTCGCCTAGTTCACTGTCCACCAGGCAGCCTCACTCGGGAGACGTCCACCAGAGCCTACAATGAATGAGTCACGTGCTGTGCCTCGCACCAGGGACAGTGAGTGAAGCCCATCTCTGGACTCAAGAAACTCAGACTCAAGTAGGGGTGGCCAGATCTGTAACTACACATGGGCACTGAAGTGTTAGAACGAAGGCTTTCGTTGCGGCACCGAGGCCAGAGATGCCAGTTCCACCTTCCTCGGGGCCAGCCTGGACACAGCCTCCTAGGGAAGCACCCGCTCATCGCCCAGCTGTGAGCTAGGCCCTCCCGGGGCCCTGTGGTGGGCAGGACAGTAATGAACGTGCTTGATTACAGCGCCCGTAAGAATTAACATTCCTTGAGAGCAGGAACGATGTTTTTACTCATCTCTGTCCTCTCCGTTGCGGCCGGCACAGTGGCTTGTATAGAGTCAGTGCTCTGTGCACGTTTATCACTTCAAATGTGCCTAATCGTAAACCTCAGAGTCCGAGTCAGTAGCAACCTTCCAAAAGTATTGTGCTAAGAACCCGTGTTCTCTTTTCTTTTGACGGAGGGGACAGAGTGTGTCGGAAGATGCCAGCCAGGATACTTGGCTGCTGGACCACGCCTGGGCACTCAAGCTGTGCACATCCCAGAGACTCTTCTCGCCCCTCCCGCCCCATCCCCTCTCTGTGGTTTCCTAGCGCCGTGGATGGGGAGTGGGGTGGTGGAGGAGAGGCCCCGGCCTTTCAAGGAAATGACAGAGCAGGAGGAACCAGACTTTCTGGTGGGAGAGAAAGGACAATGTGTGTTCACTCTCAGAGATGAGGCATTTTCACCACCAACACGCCCTTCCTTTCACGAGGTCACTCGCTAATGAATGACACCTTGCTGTCTTTCGCATTACCCAGAGGCCTTGGCTTTCAAACTCAGAGTCTGGACTCTGACCACTTCACGCTCATCTGTGTAACACACACTTGCACACACGAGGATAAAAATACTATTGGACACCGTGTTCACTGTTTGTGGCTGCGTAACACATTACCACAAAACTCAGCAGCTCAAAATAACAGCTATCCCATGTTTTCTGTCTGCTGGGGGTTCAGCAGTAGCCTGGCTGGGTGTCTGGTTCAGGGTCTCTCGTGAGGCTGTGATCAAGATGCTGTTTCCATGCTCGCTGATGTGGCTATTGGCGGGAGGCCTCAGCTCCTCTGCACGTGGGCCTCCCATGGCTGCTCACAATGTGGCGGCCAGAGCAAGAGACCCAAGAAAGGGGGAGAGAGACAGATGCACACACCAAGAAAGATGCTGCAATATCTTTTATAATCTAATTTTGGAAGTGACATATCATCATTCCTACCAGATTCTACTTGTCATACAGACCAACCCTGGGGATACCAGGCGGTGAGGGGCAGTGGTGGCCACCTTGGAGGCTGGCAACCACAGGCTGTCCTGGCATTGGCATTTGCTCCGTCTGCATTGTAGTTGGCCAGTTCCTTTCCAGAGTAAAATAGCTAGATCCAACATCCTGTATTACACTAACAGGGTTTTTTTTCTCATATGGTTTTGAAGGGCTGCAGATACTTTAGAAAACAGCTGCAAATATTTAATGGGCTCAGAATTTGGGGAGGGGCATGTATATGCATATACCTTGCTTTATTCTCCTTTATTTTATTGTGTTTCACAGATACTGCATTTTTTACAAATTGAAGGTTTGTGGCAATCCTGCATTGAGCAAGTCTGTCGGCCCCATTTTTCCAACAGCATGTGCTCACTTAGGGTCTCTGTTTCACATTTTGGTAATTCTCACACTATCTCAAACTTTTTCATTATTAATTATATCTGTTATGGTGACCTATGATCAGTGCTCTTTGATGTTACTATAGTAATTATTTTGGGGCAACACAAACTATGCCCATCTAAGACAGCAAATTTAAGTCATGTTGTCTCTGCTCCCTCGACTGACCATTACTCCGTCTCTCTCCTGTTCTTGGGCCTCTCCCTTACTTGAGACACAACAATATTGAAATTAGGCCAGTTAGTAACCCTACAATGGCCTCTAAGTATTCAGGTGAAAGGAAGAGTTGCACATCTCTCGCGTGAAGTCAAAAGCTAGAAATGATTAAGCTTAGTGAGGAAGGCATGTTGAAAGCTGAGACAGGCTGAAAGCCAGGCCTCTTGTGCCCAACAGTTAGCCAAACTGTGCGTGCAAAGGAAAAATTTTTGAAGGAAATTAAAAGTGCTACTCCAGTGAACACTCTAATAATAAGAAAGTGAAATAGCTTATTGCTGCTATGGAGAGAGTTTGGTGGTCTGGAGAGAAGATTCAACCAAGCCACAACATTCCCTTCAGCCAAAGCCTAATCCAGGGCAAGGCCCTAACTCTCTTTAATTCTGTGAAGGCTGAGAGAGGTCAGGAAGCTGCAGAAGAAAAGTTTGAAGCTAGTAGAGGTTGGTTCATGAGGTTTAAGGAAAGAAGTCATGCCCGTAACATAAAAGTGCAAGGTGAAGCAGCAAGTGCTGATATAGAAGCTGCAGCAAGTGATCCGGAAGATCTAACTAAGATCATGCACTAAACAACAGATTCTCAGTGTAGATGCAAGCCTTCTGTTGAAAGAAGAGGCTATCTAGGACTTTCATAGTTAGAGAGGAGAAGTCTGTACTTGGCTTCAAAGCTTCGAAGGACAGGTGACTCTCTTGTTAGGGGCTAAAGCAGCTGGTGATTTTAAGTTGAAGTCAATGCTCACATACCATTCTGAAAATCCTAGGGCCCTTAAGAATTACGCTAAATCTACACTGCCTGTGCTCTATAAATGGAAAAACAAAGCCTGGGTGACAGTATTTCTGTTTATAGCATAGTTTACTCAATATTTTAAGCCCAATATTGAGACCTACTGCTCAGAAAAAAGAGATTGCTTTCAAAATGTTACTGTTCATTGACAATGCACCTGGTCACCCAAGAGCTCTAATGTAGATGTACAAGAAGACTAATGATTTCATTCCTGTTAACACAACAACCACTCTCTAGCCCATGGATCAAGCAGTAATTTTGACTTTCATGTCTTATTATTTAGGAAATATATTTCGTAAGCCTATAGCTGCCATAGATATTAATTCCTCTGACGGATCTCGACAAAGTTAATTGAAAACCTTCTGGAAAGGACTCACCATTCTAGATGCCATCAACAACAGGAGGAGGTCAAAATATTAATATTAACAGGAGTTTGGAAGAAGTTGATTTCAACCCTCATGGATAACTTTGAAGGGTTCAAGATTTCAGTGGAGGAAGTAATTGCTTGTGTGGTGGAAATAGCAAGAGAACTAGAATCAGAAGTGGAGTCTGAACATGTGACTGAATTGTTGTGATCTCATGCTCAAACTTGAATGGATGAGGAGTTGTTTCTTACGGATGAGCAAAGAAAGAGGTTTCTTGAGATGGAATCTACTCCTGGTGGAGATGCTGTGAACATTGCTGAGATGACAACAAAGGATTTAAAATTTTCCATAAACTTCATTGATAAAGTAGTAGCAGGGTTTGAGAGCACTGACTCCAACTTTAAAAGAAGTTCTACTGTGGGTAAAATGTTATCAAACAGCATCATATGCACAGAGAAATCTTTCCTGAAAGGAAGAGTCAATCTATGCAGCAAACTTCATTGTTGTCTTATTTTAAGAAATTGCCACAGTCACCCCAAACTTCAGCAACCACAACTCTGATCAGTCAGCAGCCATCAACATGGAGGCAGGACCTTCCACCAGCAAAAAGATTACAACTTACTAAAGGCTCAGATGACAGTTAGCATTTTTTAGCAATATTTTTAAATTAAGGTATGTATATTGGTTTTTAGACATAATGTATCACACATTTAATAGATTACAGGATAGTGTAAAAATAACTTTTATATGCACTGGAAAGCCAAAAAAATTGCAGGACTCACTTTATTTCAATACTCACTTTATTGAGGTGGTCTGGAACTGAACCTATGGTATCTCCAAGGTATGCCTGTGTTTATAATATCCCAGGCATTATTAGGTGCTTGGGATACAGGAGACGTTGGTGAAGAAAATAGACAAATGGAGTGAACACAGCACATTTAATGTTGCCTAAGAATTTTGGTTCTAACTTTAACAAGGGGTGCGGGTAGTAAGATGCCCCCAACCTTTGTCTCAATCTATCCCATCCATGTCTAAGATTGAGACCACTCACTGGGATCACTGTGCCAAACACCTGGGAGAAAACACTGGTATCCTGATTCCTAAACTCGACCCTCAAGGAGTATAAGGCAGGTCTAGTAACCAGCCCCTCCTGCCCCAGGCTACACAAAATTCTGGCTAAAACAGCTTAGATTTGTGCTTAATAATACCCTGAGGCAGTCTGGGGGCTGGTGGATGAATGGTGGGTGAGAGAAGAATACAGATAGGAGAGGAAACAAATTTCCCAGAGGGAAGGTATGGATCACTGGGGAGAACCAGATTCTAGGATCCTTCTTAGCCGAGCCTTGCAAGCTGCGCATTCAAGCTCATGCAGGGATAAGTTCACCCTTGTTCTCAAGCAACACAGCTTCTTGTCACCACCCCCTCCCCACTGTAAGATGCTGTCACAGTCAGCAAACACAGATGGCCCACTGGGCCTGGAGGGATAGTCCCCTGGGCCAACACATACACCCTGTCCCTCATCCTGCTCCCTGAAGCGTGGCCAGGTCCAGTGGGCACAGAGTTCCTGCTCCTTGACTACGTGAGCCTGGAGCTGATGACTTGTGCTTCCAAGACGTGCTTCCTCCCATTCCCTTGGTCCTGCAGCCTTGTCTACATTTGTCCTTCCCACCTCCTCTCCCTACTGCTACCCTAACTGGGAGTGACTGCCAAGTAAATGATAACTTGACCTCTGAATAGCAGAAGCAGTTGAGAGCAGCTAGAGGCTGGGAGACAGAGGAAAGTCTGGAAGAACGGGCTTCTCACTCCCTCACCCCTGGAGTTGGGGCCAATGTCAAGGGCCAGAAGGTGGGAGCTGGTGGTTGCTATCTGGTTCTCTTCCAAGGGCTATGGTGTGGGGTATGATCCTGGCTAAAGGTAAATGTCTGAGGGGACTAGTTTGCTACTTATTTTCATCTACAGCCTACAATTTTAGCATCGACTTTCTCTGAATAAGATGGTATAGGATAATATTTGTGTATCAATCATATGTCTCCATTGACTATTTTTAACACCAGAGATGAGTTCCCATGTAAAATCACTTTCCCTCTTCCCACCTCCCACCCAACCAACATCCAGACAGCAAATTTAAAAATACTGATGTTCGTTATAAAGAGAATTCTGCCTCCATGTATATTTAACACCGCCAGTACAGAACCTGGAAAAAAAGTTAGTCACAGTGACCACCAACTCATAAGATTTTGGGGTGTGTTCAGGAGCTTAGGTATATTAAAATATACTGCGATTTTATTTCTAGCCTTATTAAGAGTTCATATCTTATGGTATCACTGCGAGCCAAACCCCGATATTAACCGGGCAAATGAAGAGAAACTCTCAAAATGAAAACTTCCCTAATTGCCAGTTGGTGACCCAGAGCAAACGCTGAAGATCAATCTTGTTACAGCCTGGAGATGCCTGCTGGGAGCCACGTTTGGCTGGAGTGTAAACGCAGCCACGGCCCCTGCAGTGTCCTCCCCAAGAAACGGGGAAATGAGCTTCCGGTGAAGTGGGGGGTGGGCGGGTTTGCTCTGCTACAGGGAAAACTTAGAAATCAGGCACCTGCGATCAGAGAAAAGTGGCCACGTTTTGTTGGCATTAACGGGGCTGCCTAATTCAATCGCAACAATGAAGTCCCTGTGCTAAACGGAACCTTGACGTTCTCAGGATTATGGTTTAGCCAGCGCAAGTGCATCATTTTTACGTTATTTATATTACATGCTATCTTATGAGAAAGAATTGGCTATTTTCACACATCATCATTTACATATATTAGCTAAACTGCCAATTCCTCCGAGGTAGAATCTTTCTGTCTCAATTACCCGGTGTCTGTCGGTGGTGCCCAGTGCTCAGTGTGCTGCAGGGAGGTGCTCAGAAGTGTCTCTCTCCGGATGAGCCCAGCCTGGAGCTCTTCCCCGTGCAAACTTTGCCTGTCCTTGCTGGACCCAGCTTCCCACTGGCCCAAGGGTAGTGTTTTGCTTCACATGTAATCATGTTGCTCGGAACTCCCAAGTTAGGACTAATAGGGGTCTAGAGATTTCTAACTCTGAAATTAGAAAAAGAGGAGGAGGAGGAAAGTCAGGTGGAATGAGTCAGTAAGCACAAGAGATGCAGAGCTTCCCCAACGGGGGACAGGGACAGAAGCCTTTGGGCAGTCTGCAGGGTGGAAGGAAGCCAGGCTTCCTCACTGCCGTCCAGGCTGAGAGCTCACCAGGGGCTGGGGGAGCCACAGCCTGGGGACCAGGCAATGCAGGAACAGGGAGCAGCTGACACGACAGGTTTAAAGCGTCGGCAGGGAAAGTGCTTGGGAGGTGAGTTTCACCCCAGGAGGCCTCCAGATCACTCCAGAACACTTATTTGCTGACCTAAGTCAGTTTAACGGGATAGTGACTGCACTGGCACAAGGGCTACCTTCTAGAGAGTGTTTGCCTCCGTGTAGGGCCTCAGCACTGGACATGGAATGAGGGGAGGGTAAAGGCCACGGGCAAGGACACAGGGCAGGCTCGCGTCAAATGCTGGTTCCCCCACAAACTAACCCTTGATCCCGGCCAACCTCTGCCTGGCAGGCCTGCAAACGCTCACCTTCGGCCCCTGGCCAAGTGCCTTAAGCCTCGTGTGTCTTTGACGTAAATTTGTTGAACAGGACTCTGTAATGAAGGAGGTGAGGTTAGGTAATTGCCAAGGTCACTTTTGGGGCCACGATGCTGGGATTCTGTGGGAAATCTCTTTTCTTTAGACAAAAGGAAAACGCCCCTCCTTGTTCTTGCGGTCTGGTATCAGCTATATACGTGGTTAGCTGCAGAGCAGGTTTCTATGTCCCTACAGTTCCGCAGTTCCATTGTGCAAACATCTGGCACCCTTGCTGATACAACTGAACATTAAGTTACCAATGGTTGTTGACAATTTAGCACTCTGATGAGCCCTTTACCATTATAATTAATAAAGTTCAGTGTTTGTATCTGTGGAGAGAGTGACAACGGACTTACGCTGTCTCTTTTATATAATAACACAACGATACCAGACATCCAAGGTAATGAAGCCTTGCTCTTCCGGGTTGTTTACCCCCTTCGTTGTACTGTGTTACTTGGAATCATTTAAACTCTGACTTGGCACCACTGTATGGAACACAATTTATGTATGAAAAACTGTCTGGACCAAAATGAAAGCTTGACCCTTAACCTCATGAACCCTCACAGACCATGAGGGACGAGTGTGGCACAGCCAGCTGCCTCGTGGTGCAGAGCCAAGCAGGACAAGGTGAGCCCTGGTGTCAGGAGGGCCGGCTGTGGCCGCTGGCCTCTCTCCTTCCTGGCTCTGGGTCCTGGAACGAGTCAGGTTCTCAATTTCCAGGTGTGCAAGTGGGGACGAAACAGAGCACTCTGATGACTGAATGTAACGGTATACGCGACGGTGCTCCGTCGAGTGCACGATTATATTTCTACCTTAAAGACAAAGAATGCATTAAGAACTGTGTCCTACGAAAAAATCCAGATTTTTTAACAGAACTATGTGATACACTTATTTATTTCTCCTTTCAGAGAAGGTATTAAATCTACCCAAACCGGCATATTTATAAAAAGAGAGGATTTTTAAAACTTCATATATTAAAAAATAAAATTTAAGAAAGGTGAAAGGTTTTTAATATAACATTACATGCATCTCTGTATAGAGACAGTATGCAGACAATTTTTTTGGTTTTCTAAAAATTTTAAATAGGCCAGTGCTCAAAGAAATGACCAGAGTAGGGTAGTGTCTAATTATGAAGTATCTGAAACAGTATTTTTTTTTAATATAGAGAATTTATTTGGGACAAGGGTGAGGACTGTGGCCAGTATTTTCTTTTCATTTAATAACATGTGGAGCTCATTTTTATTTGGCACCAACAAGTACCTAGAACACAACCCAGAACCTGGAAGAAAACTCAAAAAGCCTTTGAGCACCAAGAATAAATGTAAAATCTGCACACTCAACTTGCACACACTGGCTACAGAGAGAGCGCCAGGCTCCCCCCAACAGGCTGCCTAATGTCCTGCACTGTGTTTCCGTGTCCGCGACTCACACAGCAATCCCGTTAAGGGTGCAGGATGGGTGCTTTTCCTGTGGTGTAGACTGAGGGGTCTGTGGCTTCCTGACATGAAGTGGAATTCTACCCTCATCTGCAGAATTGGGGAATGGGGGGTTAGATCCACATGATAGAAATTATGCTGTTATTATCTTCCAATTAAGAAAATACAAAATGCCAAAAGCCACCATCACCAAGTCACATTTTCCAATGCATTAATCACAACAGCATCTATATACATTAGGAAAAAAGTTGTGCGCTTATGTATCAAACATAATTTGGCCTGCAAACGTTATGTGGGGGGAGCACATTAGTGACAAATGCCCATCCCAGGCTGAGGAGAGGTGGCCAGGGGCTTACAGTTCTAAATTCCAGCAGTCAAAGGCTTGCTCAAAGTCACGTGCCCAGTTTAAGGCCAGAATCCAGGTCCTCTGGCTTCTACGCCAATATTTTTTTCCATTACCTCCAACAGCTTTGGTTACTTGATTCTGTACTCATGAAGAGAGGAAAACGTGATGTTAGAACGAGAGGCCCCGAAGGAGGGGCTGGCACGCTGACTGCAGTGAGCAGAGACGCCGGAACCCGGAGAGGAACAGACACCAACGACTATGAGAAAATGGAAACGCTCTGGAGGCAGAAAGACCGGCTCTGTCATGGATATAGGATTGTGGGCAATTTACTTTAACCTCTTTGAGCTTGTTTCCTTGCCTAGAAAATGAGGATAACGTCTATCGGTAAGAGTTGCAAAGAATAGAAATAATGCATGTAAAGTTCCTGGCACATAACAGGCACTTAATAAACGGCAGAATAAATTCTGGTTAGAACTATAGGAATTCAGTGAATACAGACACCAGGAGCCTTTTAATTTGGAGCAAAGAGAATTAAACACCTAAACAGAATAAGAAGTGCATCTCTGTGTCTGAACATGTTTCATCACATTCACAATGATAATACCAAGGGATCAGAATGGGCTTCAACTGGAGTGAGAGCACCATTTGGTGGAAGAAATGTGTGTTTGGGGGTCAGACATATCTGGTTCAAATCCCAGCAGCGCTACTTACAAGCCTTGCGCCATTTGGCAGTTGGTTTTCTGAGACTCGATTTTCTCATCTGCTAAATGGGAATAATGATGGTTGTCACAGGATTAAATGTAGGCCCCTGGTCTCTAGCAGGTGCCATTCCCCTTTTGTCCTCTACTCTGTGTCAGAAGGCAGGGGATGTTATGGTGTCTTCTTATTCAATTTTGGTCGAGAAAAATGAAAACGTTTTAAGTACGGCATTGAAATGGGTACACGTGGACTATCTTTATTCTTCAGCAGTGTGTAACTCATGTGGACATTTCTAAAAACATCTGCATTCATCGCAGTTCTAAAGTACCATAGCCAGCATGCAGGAAGCACTCGATAAATGCTTGCTGCAAACTGAATACATGAAAGGAGTGATAACCCAACTCTAAAAACAAGCCACTTCCAAGGGCATAAGGAGTGCAGTCTTTCCTTGAAGTAATTAATTCTAAACTGAGAAAAAACTGGAATTGAAAAAGCAGGAACATACTTTTCTCCTAGTCAATAAATAAACAAGAACGGTTAAGTGTGAGGGGTCTGCATCGCTCTGCACGTAAGGTTTCTCAGGTTTGGTTGGAACAGGCATATTTTGAGTTAGCAGAAATTCATTTGGCCTCCCTGACTTATGAAATAAATGTATGTCCCCCTACAACTCTCACATGCTCCACTCTGCCTGAGACACGCATGTTCTCACATGCTCCACCAGACACCAGATGTGTAGCAAGAGAGCAACGTTCTGTCACCCAGCCCAGTCAGGGACACCCCCACCACCACGATGAAGATAACTTGGGCTGACGGTGACGTATCCCAGCAACACACGGCTCAGCTCCAGCAGAGGGTCCTCTACCGAGGCAGGAACAAAGGCACAGGGCACTGCCATGCTGAGGGGTCATTCTTGCCCCACCCCAGATCCACCTTTGGCCTCTGGAACCACGCGGGGACTCTGTTCTGTCTATGTGGGTCTCAAAGGATCCTCGCTACACGCCAGGGTTCAGCCACCTGAATGAGCCCACCATTACCTGGTGGCCTGATCATCCCTGTATTCCCAGGACAGGAGTGACCAACAGCCACTTATGAGCAGGGCAGGCAGCTACCACAGCCTGTTGTACCCAGACATTAAAATAGAAAAGGAGCTGTCACGTGAGAAATGTCCTGCAAAACTGCTGAAGCCACAGTATTTATCTGCCTCGGATAACAGCTAAAATATAAAATACACAGGCTCACTGCATGTTGTATGGCCCGCTAATGTTTACCAGCATTTTCCCAGCTAGCTGCTGCTAAACACGCTCTTGCCTCTGGCTGCAAGCTTCGCCATTTTGTCAAGAAAACAAAATGCCTGTCTGTAGCTCAGTGCACGGACTTCACTCACAAACACCATCTCCATGAAAACCTAATGAAAAAGTAATAAAAGTGAAATATAGTTTATTAATATTCATACTGTCTCCCACTGCCAGCAGCCATATGTGTTCTATCATTAGAGGAGGAGGTTGCTTGTAGCCCAGTTCTCAGGGAGCCTCGGTCTTCCTCATCAAAGTGACCCTCACAGCGGGCAGCTCAGGATAGAGCGTGAGGCCTAAAGAGAACTGCATGACCATTAAGTGGCCTGGAGACACCTGTCATCACCAGCTAGCTGGACAGCCTTGTGGGGTTCACCATCCCACCTCCTGAGGCCACCACAACTCTGACCTGGGGCTGAGAATGCCAACCCAGTCACCTGATGTCAGTGCTGCATGGGGGAAAAAAACCGTACTCATGACATAGAAATGAACATATTTGAGCTTGAGGACATTAAACAGTTTTTCAAGAGGCCAGAGGAAAGCAAAGGGTCAAAACAAATCGGAATGATTTACAGGATAAATGTTAATAGTTCATTAAAACCAATACAAACTTCCGGGAAGAGAAAGAACATATACTCAAGAGAAAAATCCAGGAAAGGGAGATTTACAAAGAGTCACAAAATATACTCTGCAAAAGATGTTTTGGACAAATTACACCCAAAATTATGGAAGAAGCATGACTGGGGAATAGAATGACCACAAAAACAAAGTTTAATGAGACCCTGTCCCACAGCTCAACTCTGACCACAGTGATTTGTCTAATTTCCTCACTGGCTTCTCCGCCAGGGAAGCGCCTCGTTCTGACTCACCAGGGCTCCCTGCCTTGCTTTTAATAGGTGCCCAGTGAGAGTTTCTTGAACGAAGGAGCAAAGAAAAGTAATAACAAATCAGGACTTGGGTAAGAGCAGACATAACACGAATGTGCAGGACTTAGGAGAACTGGCCAGAAGGAGGAAAAGTGTGTTGGAGATGAAAAGCAGGAAACCGAGGCAAAAAGAAGGCAGCTGGAAAGCCATTGATAATGTGATGTTTGTTGAACTTTGGCTGCTTTTCTTGGTAATAGGGAGGAAAAAGCAAATACGTAAACACACAAGTGGTAACATGCACATTTCTTTCTTATATAAAGGCCTGTGAGAATGACATACAATTATCTACGTGGCAATCTAGGAGTGGGAAGAGAAAAACGCAGTCTTTGCTGGTGAGAGAAGATAATTGATGATAAAACCAAACCAAGTCCAGGTACTTTGCACTTCCGCTAAATCGTGGCACAAAGAAAGGGACACGGAGGAAGGGAGGGTGAAAAAGGGTAGAGGGAAGAGCCAAGCGGAGACCAAAGGAACACTTGCACCTCCTGGAGTGGACACTCTACAGGGGACACATTTCATAGCATTTCTTAACCAGAGAGGTTGTTGCTTCTGTGCATTTCCATAGGCCAGATACTGATTTCATTAATCCTCAAACTTTTATAAGACAGTGTTACCATCTCCGGTAGGGATCAGAAAGCAGGGGTGCACGAAGGTTAAGTAACTTGCCCAAGGACGCACAGACAGTAAGTTTTAGAACTGAAATTTTATTAAATACTTAAAAGTTTGCCAACTCTGAAAACCAACTATATCATATACTCTAGGAATACTAAAATATTATAAACAAAATCTTTTCTTTCCAGAGATCTGTCCTCCTTATAAGACAGACAGAGTGCCACACCGGAGGCTGGCCTGGCTCTGGGAATTCCTGGCTCACTGTACACACTACACCTGTTCTTCAGGTAATACTACGTCATCAGGGCCATGCCACACCAGTGCCCAGGGGCAAAGAGAACTAGAATAAAGCTGTTCCTTTTCTTCCCAAGAAAAAAAAAAAAAACCCAAAATATTATACTCATCCTAGAGTCAGAGAAGTATAAATCATACTCAACAATTTGCTTTTATAAGGATTTTTAAAGTCAGCTCCTACAGTTACCACACAAATACAGCTCTAGCTGGCACTTCTAACAATTCTAGAAATGTACGAATAAACCAAAAAAGGCCTAAATGTCAGCTCCCAGTAAAATCTCACCCCATTCCAACTTCCCAGGCTGAAAAAAGTCCTTTTTTCTTTTTAATTTATTAACTGGGTGCAGTTAGTATGCACCTATAGTCCCACCTACTCAGGAGGCTGAGGTGAGAGGATTGCTTGAGCCCAGGAGTTCAAGGCCAGCCTGGACCATATACCAAGACCCTTGTCCCTTAAAAAATTTTATTGAGGTGAAATTCACATACATAAAATTAGTAGTTTTAAAATTAACAACTCAGTGGCATTTAGTACATTCATAATGTGTATACACTACCACCTCTACCTAGTTCTAAAACATTTTTTGACTTGGAAGTAAAATCCTTTATTCATTCAGCAGTTTCTCTCCCCTCTCCCCTCCTCCCAGTCCTTGGCAACCATGGATCTGCATTCCGTCTTTATGGATTTATCTATTCTGGGTTATTCGTATAAAGAGCATCATACAGTATGTGCCTTTTTGTGTCTGGCTTCTTTCACTTAGCATGGTGATCTGGATGTATACCCATTGTAGCATATATCAGTATAACACTCCTTTTTATGGCCAAATAATATTCCACTGCACGGCTATGCCACAACCTGTTCATACAGTCATCCGCTGATGGACATTTGGGCTGTTTCCACCTTCAGTTGCTGTGAACAGCATGTGCTGTGGACATGCATGCACAAGTATTTGTTTGAGGCCCTGTTTTCACTTCCAGGGTACATGCCTAGGAATGGAACTGTGGGGATCACAGGGTAATTCTACGCTTATTTTTTTGAGGAACTGCCAAATCGTTCTCCACAATGGCTGTACCATTTTACATTCCCACTAGCAATGTGTGAGGATTCCTAAAAAAGTTATTTTAAATATAATTCATGAAAAAAAATTCCTGAAATGATTTTCATTAATGTTGACCTTTGCAGCTCATGAAAGGCTTAGGGGATTTACATAACAGCCTTCCTTTGACAGGCCTTGTGAAATCTCTAATCCTCAACACCCCCTACCCACCACCCTCACCGAGCACAGAGGATATGTTAATAACCAGAACAGATACCCAATCCAGCCGGTTGCCCAGGACTGACACCCAGGCCACAGTTATAAAACAAACGTTACGTCCAAAAGTTCCGTCAAATGCAAGGAGGCATATACTACGAATTTCAAATGCAGCAAGAATTCATAGCAGAGAGGAGAGATGAATGGAGAGCAGAGAGGCCAGAGAAAGATGAACAGAGAAATGAAGTCCGAGTAAGACCCTGAAGGATGGTATAATAAATAAGAGAACAATGGGATCTGAATGGCCTGCCTTAGCGAGGCGGTGGCCCTGCCGGCCTGGCACACACGGTGGCTTGGGCAGCAAGAACCCTGAGCAGGGTGTTTGGGGGGGCACTGACAAGTGGGACCCACCATCCCCCACCAGCACAGGGCAATATCTCATTTCCCCAGGGCTGCGGGGAGTACACCTCCTGCGTAGGATCTCCCCTCCTACCTGCCAGGAAAGGCAATGCTGTCATGTTTCGTTAGAAATGTTCAATTTCTGTGGCAAAACAAACCCAGCAACTCCCATGCTGTGCAGGCAAAATTGAAAATATTTAAGTGTGGTGAGTCTTGCTTGCAGAGAGAGAGGGGATAACATGAATATGTACAAGGCCCCTCGCCACTTCCTCTACAACCTGGAGAACCGAGCCCCGCGTGCCTTCCTTCCACAGCCTCCCACACGGCAAGAAGTTAAATTTTGTCCAGGGGAAGTTTTACCGAAGAGCAGGTGAGCATGAGCACCTCAGGTGTCCCTGCCATCGGGAGGCAGGGCCAGGCCTGCAGTGAGGAGGGGGCTGGGATGGGCCCCGCTGCACCAGGCGCAAGGTGGCCTTTCCCACGGCAGAACCTCTCACCCTTTCCCTTCAGAGATTTACATTCCCATGCCTCGGCTCTTGGGGCCACAGCTGACACAGGTCTGCAGGCATCACAGCATTGGGCAGCACTGCACACCAGAAGTGTGCGGAGAGAACGCACAGATCTGCGCCACGTAGGCACGCCCTAGAAAACACACACGCGTCCTGGGCTGTGGCCCGCACTGCCTCTGTCTTGGACACTGACTGGTTAATTTCAGAGCAGGGGCAAGTGCTGCTCTGTCCAGTGGCACCAACGACATTATCATTGCCTCAGACATAACTGAGCAATAATGCAGATCCACACAATGTCCGCGCAGAACCAAGCACGCGGTGCCCAACGTGACAGGAAAACAAATACTCAGCGGCATTCTCTAGAGGACAGGACACCCATTTGTGTGAGATGGGGGAGGGGAGAGCACCGACATAGGACTGCTTAAATCAAACGCATTCCTGAGGTTGCAGGGGCCAGGCCTTTCTCGGGGAGCTGGAGGCTGTCCCCCTCCGCACCCCATAGCCTGGGGACCCTCAATGTCCCTGTTTCCTGCAACAGGGCAAGAATCGTCTGGACAGAGGCTGTACTATTGTTTCGGTCACTGACACGTGGATGACCCAGGGCCAGGCACTGACCACACAGTACCCTTCAAGTTGGGGACAAGAAGGCTGCAAGAGCTACCCTGAGTGAACATGATGGTCACATAAAGCCATGTTCCTGGAAACACTCAGAAAACGTGAGTCACCATCATAACCAAAGGCCTGGTCAGATACAAACTCTTCTGTTTAGTTCAAAGAGAGAGCTATGCACCAACTTTTTAAATGGGTATTTCCTGTGTGTACACACGCACTTTATTCTCTGAAATCTGCATGTTTACAGTTAACCCTCCCACTCCAGTCAGTCTTTAAGTGACCTTTTTTCTCCTCAGTTCATCTCCCTCGTGAGACCGTGACAGAATCCCCCTCTGGGTTCCACAGGGGCGCCGGCTCCTTTCTCTGGGGCCTTCACCTTCCTGAGGCTCTCGCCCAAACGGGGTGTGCCCGGGAGTCGTTCTCTCTCCAGATGGGAAACATCCCCCAAACCCAGGACAGCCTTCTCTCTCTTCATGTCCCCTCGGCGTCTGCAGAGCCGTGCACACAGTAGGCGTGCACACAGTAGGCATGTACACAGTAGGCGTGTACACAGTAGGTGTGCAAGGCCACCCGCACAAAGCCGAGCGATGAGGTGAAGGAAGGGACAGGCCTTTCTATACGGACTGTGGCGTGGAATGGAAACAGGAAAAGCTGGAAAAATTAAAAACGGCACATTTCTCAGAGAATATCTATCCTCGGTCTCACTGTTGCAGCCAGCACCGGCACCATCCTAATTTGGATCTCCTCGGCCCCAAACTGAGAGATGCACGAACACGTTTCCTGCAGGGACAGCCCTGACTTACGAAGGTGAAGCACTCAGCCGACAACACACTGAGAGCCCAGGCTTCTCAGTGTGTCCCCAGGGGCTACCTCTGGCTGTGTCCGGGGATCTCCCACCTACGGCTGAGGTGTCCACCTGGATTAGCTGAGAACTTTGGGAACACAAACAGGTACCAGGGGAGAAGAAAAAGGAGAAGCCAGGCATAGGGAGGTCACGGTTAGACAGAGTAATGCTCTATAGTCTCAGCCACGTGCAAGACGCGGAGAGGCTGTGAAGCTGAACACGATGCTTCGAACTTGACAAAGATGTTCACGGTTCCCAAAGCCCTCACCTGGACGTCGCCTCTCTTACCCAGTGACCTGCGGAAATGTCACGTCAGAGGGCGAGAGGCTTATCCCGAGTCACACAGCTGGTGGGACGCCGAGACCCTGGTCTCCGCCCCACTTTCCTAGACACGCTGAGGGCGGCAGGTCATTGACGCTCACTGAACCAGGCTGATAGCACCGGCCTTGGTTCTCTCACAGGGTCTGAGAGCCAGACCCTGGCCCCAAGAAGTGTGTAATTTCTTTGCTGATCAAATGGATGAATGACTGACTGACAAGACAGATTCCTTCAAGGCCAAATATTTAGAGGCGGGATACATCTCGTCTGGCTGTGGTGAATTTGGTGCTTGAGTTTCCCAGAGAGTGTGCTGGGGCTGGATCTGGAGGCTGGCGGTGGGGTGGGAGTGCGGGCGGGAGGACAGGGAAGGCGTCCACGTGCGGAGAGATGGCAGAGGGGCAGGCTGGGGCCACCCGACAGGACTTGGAATCCCAGAATTTCCAATCCCAGGTCAGGATCCGGATGTGGGAGCTAGAGTGGGGAACAGAGGACCCAGCAGAGACTCAAGGAACAAGCTTTAGGCAATGGCTTCTGGGAAAGAAAAGGGAAAGTCTGAGAGCAAAGAAGGAGGATCCAAGGCTGCTCAGGACACTGCAGCGCAGCCCGAGGGGCCGGGCCGGGGCGGGGGCGGCGTGGCAACAGGGTGGGTAGCCTGAGCTCAGCCCTGCAGACTCACAGTCCCTGAAAACCCACATCTTGAACTGGCTCCTCCAAGCCACAGAAGATATCGTGGGAGGACATTTACATGCTGTCGACCCTCTTACTTCTTCCAAAAAACAAGTGAAAGCCCCTGTCTGTGGGGAAGGAAGGAAGGAAGGAACTTGGCTCTGTGCCCAGCATGTGGCCTTGGGCCGCAGCCCAGTCACTGGGGGCTGTAGCCCAGGTTGAGCTGCTGGGATCACCCCAGGGCACGGCCCCTCTCCGAGGCCCAGCACTTAGAACAACAAAGTAACCCATTACACCCGAGATGGCAAGCAGGTGCTCTCTCTCCAGGGGGATGGGGGACAAAAGACCTTTCCTGCAAAACCAGCTACTTCTCTGTAGGAAGTATGAACATTCCCTCAGGTGAGGGGCTTGCCACAGGGAAAACCACTGCAGGGAAGACCATACTGTGTCACACGTGGATGTGCCGGCCACGGCCGTGACAACGTAAGAACCAAGGGGAGGAGCCCTGGGCACGGTGAGGCTGGAAGAACAAATTCCACTAATACTTAATCTTCTTTCTGGACTTCCAGAGTCCTGGCATGCCAGCAGTAACAGTTTGTCACTTCTGTTTCTAGTGGTCACTGTCCTTAACTTTTGGAGGGCAAGTCCACAAACTAGACACGAAACAGCACATAAAATAAAGAAACCGCACGATACCAATGCTTCTGTCACCAGCAGCTGTTTATTCCCCAGAGCTGTTTTCATAGGTTCCCCCGTCCGGCCGTTTCCAGAAATGACTGTTACCCTCCTGGCCATCCTGTGACAGGATGAACAAAGATATCTCTTTTACCCAAACACAACACAACAAAACAAAAACAGGAAGGAAAATTAGGCACAGTAAGGCTTAAGGGTTTAACATTATCAACGATTTCCTTAGAGGCCTTTAGGGGTAAATAGATCTAAATTTCTTATTTTAAAAATATTTTAAAGTTGAATTTTATTTTTTTTAACGTAAAAGTCTGTGAGTTTTAGCCCAGGTATAGACTTGTGTCAATACCACCACATTCAGGATACAGAACAGTTCCATCACCCTAAAACCTGCTGCTGCTGCCCAGGGTGAATGCTTGACTTTCACAAGTGAGAGCATCATCTGACTCTCTTGGTGCCAGATCTATTTATATTCTGGGGGTTCACACTTAGTGCATTTTTATTTGCCAATATAAGTTCGAATTTTCAAAAAGAAGAGGACTAGAAATCCTTTACTGGAGGTCAGAGGATGACAAAGAAGTGGCACCAACAGTTTGTTCGTCATGTTCTGCCAAAGAACTTTTATTTTATGGCCAACATCTACATACACGAGAATGCAGCAAGAGACGACGCTTCCCCAGTCATGAGAATTAGGACTAGGAAGGGGCTCTGACTGCAGGAACACCATGGGCCAGTCTACCTGCCGCACACTCCCCATACACACACGAGCACACGCACAGACCACACACACCACACAAGCCAACACACACACCACACCCAACACATACCCCAACACACACCAACACACCCCAGACACCCCACATACACAGGCCAACACACATAGACCACACACACTAAGACACACACACGGACCACACACATACCACACACCCCACACACCCACATTACACCCAACATACACACCCCCAAACACACATACTCCACACAAACACACACATACACCAACACACGCACCCTGCTCCCACCCAAACACACAGACGGTGCCCTCAGGGGGAGCCTTTGAACAGGGTCTGTGGCACAACTCCGGTCCTGGCCCTTTGGCCCTTATGATGTCAGTGGTGACGGGTGTGGGTGCAGGAAGACTGGCGGGTGTCCCCCGAGTCTCACTGCCCGAGGCATCCTGGCACCCAATGCCCCATTCTCCCGCGGCCCCTGTGCCCAGGCTGCAGGCCACCGGACTCCAGCGTCACTTCAGGGACACCCGCAGCAGCAGCGAGTTAAGAACGGTGCACCTGCCTCCCTCACCACACCGTCCAAGTCTGTCCCCCTCCCCCCCAACTCGGGGAGAGACTTCGCTCCCCTCCCCAGGTGCTACCCTCTGTTGTTGCACTGGACGCTGCCCCTTCCTGACACCAGAGGAGACCCACCAACCTCACCCCCAACACCCAGGCACTTGTTCCTGCAGCACCTGCGGAGTGATGTGTCCCGTCGGACACATCACTGGAAGAGGAAGGAGGCACAGCTCCAAGGAGCTTGGAAACAGTGGGGACGTTGGGCTTTCAGACGGCGGATGATGCTACCAGGCCAGATGAAATACATGCTGTAATGCACACGTGTACCCTGGGCAGGGAGCAGGGGAGAGTGTGACAGTTACTGATGGCACAGCTGCTATGTGCCAGGCGTGGTGCGGGCCTGTCACATGCATGTGGCTATCACACTCAGTCCTTGTGATGACCTCGCCAACTGCTCATGGTTTTCCCTCTTAAGAGAAAAGAACAATGAGCCTCAGAGAGGTTTGGGAACTTGCTTAGAGTCACACAGCTATCAAGTAGCAGATCCAGGATTCAAACCCAGGTCTGTCTGCCACAGTGCAGTCATGATGATAAAAATAATGACAGTGATGACAGCAGCAGTAGGCACAAAAACAGCAGCTAACACTGAGTGCTGACTATGTGCCAGGCACGTACTGAGCGCTTATGATTAGCCTATTCTCTCCAGGAAAGCTTTGTTCATCCGGCTCATACGTACGAAGACAAAGGTACAGGAATATGACCAGCATGTCCACAAAGCCTCGAAAACCAGAAAAGCAGATTAGAGGTTACTCAGCCCAGAAGATGACACCGTCTTTATATCCTCAAGGTTATACAATCAGGTCTTGCTGTGTTCGGTCCCTGCTTTGCACTGGGGAAGTCATTTCTAATTCTCTGAAAGGTATAATGGGACAAGACAGATGTTGGCCAATTTCAGGGAACTGATCTATTAGAAGCTGAGTCAGCTGTCTTCAAGCTTTAAATTTAAATCTTACAGGTGGAAAGACAAAATGGGAATAAACATTTTTGGTGAGAGGTGTGTGATTCTCAAGAGGCTGATGGTGGGGCCCCCGCCGAGCCAGAGCTCAGAGCCACCGGACGCTGTGAGCCCGATACGTAGCCAGCAGTGACCGTGTTTGCGAGAGGAGACAAGAAACCGGGCACGCGAGAGCCTCTGGGATGTGATGGCGTGAGCTGAGCGGTAAAGCATGAGGCCACTGATATCATTCATTTGGTCAGTTAGTCACTCATTCATCCCACAGATGAGCCTTGGGGAACGGTGTGTGCAACATCTATTAAGCATGAGGGAAAAGACATGGAAGAAGAGTAACTGACCGCCACCTGCCTCCACTGTACTGTGACAGCCTTGTGTTTCTGGCACGCAGGCCCCTCCTCTCTCGGGTGTTCTAGCTCAGAGCCCGACCTGACCCCACCTCTAGCTGGCGGGTGGCCAGCTCACATGGGAGGGTGGCGTGGAGGCAAGAGTCATGTCCAGCTTCAGATCCCAACTCCCCCCAAAACAAAGTTTAGAGCTCTACTCTGAATTCTTAGCTTATGGTTCTTATATTTACCTAAAAAGGCATTTTCCTATTATTCCCTTCCCATTTATAAATGCCACACATGCAATTGCTGGAGAGGACAAAGAGTGACACCCCAGGCACCCTGCTGCAGGTCACACAGCCCCGATTCAGCTGCACTGTGGGCTCAGGTCTATGCACTGGGCATCACTTTGCTTTTCTGCTTCAGAGCTGCCTCCGACCCTGCTCAAACCCACTCAGTCCTGGCACAAGTTCAGCCCAAACAAAGGCACAGGAGAAGCAATGCCCTCAAGGACAGCCCTCAACCACAGGGACCAGAGCCCCAGCCTCCTGCCCTCCCCAGCATGGTCCTGGGAGGTCTGGCAGGTCCCCCAGAGGTGGATGGAGTCCCGCTGCCCACAGCAGCCCAAGGCGGCGCTCACTCCTCTTGGTCTCACTCTTCCTCTTCCCTTATTCCTGCTTCCTAGGATCATCTCCCATGTAGCCCACCTGCACCCAAGCCCTTGCTTTTGGAGAAGTCCAGAGTAAGATGACTGCTTCCATAACATCACCATGGCAACCTCTGCCCAGGAGGCCCCCAGCCCCAGGGGCCCTAGGGCTTGCCTCGGTCACACTTATTAAGACCCTGTAGGAGCCAGCAGCTGGTGAGGGCAGAGAGGAGAAAGGCGGCTCCTGGGTTGGCTTAGCAAGGCTGCGGTTGGGAGCTTGGTGAGGGAGGGGGAGGGCACCCTGTCTGCACTGGCTATGACACAGGGACCTGCTGCCACGGGGCGGCACCTAAGACTTTCAACAGGCAAAACGACTCAAGGTGGTGACACACACTCTGCCTTCTCAGTGCGATGAGAGGTGTTCACACAGTGGAGAGCAGGTGGGTCAGGACGGTGGAGCTGGCACAGCCAGCCCCTGGGACGGCTCATTCCATCATGGACGGGGGCAGTCACTGCACATCCAAGGGTACTTCTACTCACATCTTGAAATCTCAGTATGAAATACAGCATATGGCACATCTTCAGAATTCAAAAAATTACTTGTTTGATGCATAAGTGAGGATTATAGCTCCAGACCCAGCTGTGGCTACTGGGAGAGTTCAGTAGCTCCTTAGCAGTAAGTGCTCTATCTACTATAAATCACCCAAAAAGTGACATACATTCATGTCTCCTCTGCTGTTTCCTGCTTTCTCACTCCTCCTAACCACCCACTCCTTGCCAGCTCACCAACCCGCAAAACCTCTCCTCTTTCTGGATCTCTGCTCTTGCCGCCACTGGGGCATAAGGGTCTGACCACAAGTAATCTAGCAAATGGCCCCCACAGAGGGGCTATCAGGACAAAGGTGCTGTCACCGGTGGCCTCATTCTCCAAACTCCACAGGGTACATGGTGCACGCCTGTGGGCTGACACTGGAGCCCAAGCCATCGAAAGCAACAGTTCTCAAAGGATAAAATAATAATAATAATAATTAAGAGAGAAGAAACTTTTGGAGGTGACAGATACGTCTATGGCATAGATTGTGGTGGTTTCAAGAGTGTACACTTATCCCCAAACTCATCAAGTTGTAGACATTAAACATGTACAGCTTTTTGTAGGTCAATCATACCTCAATAAAGTGATTTAAAAAAAAATAATTTGCTGCAGAGCTTGTCCAAATGCATGTTGCCTGGCTCCATTCCCAGAATCTGTGCATTCAGTTTGTTTCGCAGCCCAGGAATCTCCATTTTTAACAAATACCCAGGGAGACTCTGGGGTAGGATGGTCCTTGGACCCCGCTTTGAAAACTACTGGTCTTTACTTCAAGCCCAAGAGTGGTTCTAGCCCGACCGTCCTCAGGCTGGGGACATGCAGCTGGCAGCTCCACAGCAAGGCAGAAAACTGGGCCAAGTTTCCAGGGCATGAACACCGCTTCTGCACCTGGGCCCTCAGTCTCTGGGGACGCTCAGGTAGGCTCACGTGATCTGAGGATTGTGCTTAATGTAGTTTAATGTCTTTGAATGTGCATATGTGTCCTTGCATGTACATGCATGCTTACTACATGTGTCTGTGTGTCTCCCTCCACATGGTGGGTATCTGTGTATAGAGGGTCAAGTGTCAGCTTCTCTGTCACCAAGGTTCTCATAGCACACCCATGTCTGCATGTCATGTACGGGTTTAAATTGTGTTACCTAGGATTCAGAGATAGGGGAAATCTAATACGCCGTTGGTGGGAATGTAAATTAGTACAACCTCTATGGAAAATGGTATGGAGATTTCTCAAAGAGCTAAAAATAGAACTACCCTATGATCAGCAATCCCACTAGTGGGTATCTACCCAAAGGAAAAGAAAGCAATACATTAAAAAGATGCATGCACTCATGTGTTTATCACAGCACTGTCCACAACAGCAAAGATAAGAAACCAATACAAGTGTCCATCGGCAGAGGACTGGCTAATGGAAATGTGGTATACGTACACAACAGAATACTATTCAGCCACAAAAAATGAAATGTCTTTTGCAGCAACATGGATGGAAGTGGAGGCTGCTATCTTAAGTGAAATAATTCAGACACAGAAGACAAACACTGCACGTTCTCACTCATAAGTGGAAGCTAAATAACGTGTGCCCATGGAAGCGCAGTGTGGAACGATGGACAGTGGAGACTCGGCGGGGGTGGGTGACAGGAGATTGCTTAGGGGGTACATGTGTGTTGCTTCAGGATGTGGCACCGAAGGCCCTGACTTCACCTCCATGCAATATATCAATGTAGCAAAATTGCACTTGTACCCCATGAATATATACAAATACAAAATAAATGGAAAAAAATTGTGTTACCCGAGTCTGTGTGTGTGTGTGTGTGTGTGTGTGTGTGTGTGTGTGTGTGTGTAGGGGGAATGGCAGCACCTGGGCAAAGATTTACTCAAATACACATAGAGCAGCCCACTTCGATTATTTCCTACTTATTAATAATTATTAAAAGAAAACTTTAATTTCAAAGTATTTCACCACACAGCTGAAGGTCCCAGAGACAAGTAAGGGAAAACTGGAGATAACCTAAGAGCCCAGATAACTTATTGATTACTTCTCTTCAGAAAAGAAGCTGCAACCCTAAAAGCTTTCACATATGTATTTATTACGGTCTCCCTGGGCAAATGAGATTGTCAGTGGGTTGAATATTTCACTTAGAATCTTCAAGTGTGAACTAGAACCTTCTCCTGTTGTTTCTGTTAGTAATGAAAGATAAATTAATTTTAAAAGTTCATGCCTGCAAGGCAGTTACTTTCAGAGCTCCTCTTTTCAATCAAACCTAACTTCTAGTCAGTCACTTTTTATATGTTATAATCTGCACAAACTATGCAATTTTTGAAATGATTTATATTTATGGCTTTATAAAGCTATGCCCCTCTTTTAAAGTGACTTCTATTTGCAGCCCAGAGTATGACATTTTGGAACATGCCCTGTTCTCTGTTGATGGGAAGATCGAGGAGGGTTCCCAGTTTGGGCTGATGAGGCCAAGGTCAGCCCAGAGCAGAGAAGCCTGCTCCCTGGCCACAGACCGAACCACCTCTGGCCAACTCTCTCGTAAACATGGCCCTGGGGCCATAATGGCATCCAGAGGGAGGAGTGTGGACAGCTCACGGCAGACGTTCTGCTGATCATGACTCGGTGAACACAGCCAGCTGTGGGCAGGGCCAGGACTGGAGCTGGGTCTCTCATTTTCCTGTCCAGAGATTAGTACTTTACAGCAGTGGTGGGATTTGAAACCAGGTCCTAAGAGACCAGAGCTTCAGAACTGTGCCTTAGAGAGCACAAAGTTATTAGACAAAAGAAAGCAAAACAAACAAACAAAAAAACCTATTCCCTCTAAGTCAATTCTGCAATCAAAATACCAGAAAAGTTAAATGCACTAAGTGTCCACATTCATACCATGGGGGTGGGGGGACCCCCCATTACAATCTAGGGCCTCTTTCCTTTATTCCTGAATAACTACAATTGTCTTCTAGCCTCTGACTCTTCCCACCACTTTTTTCCCCCCATTCCAATTGCTTTATACCATCATTAATTTCATTAAATTACTTCTTTGTTGAAGCATTTATGATGGCTCCCAACACTGGCACTGTGACTAAATCCAAGCCCCTCATGCCTGTATTCAAAACTCTCCATAACCAGACCTCACTCACCTAATCATTATTTTCCAACACAGGCCTTTGACTCTGTCTAGGTGTCACTATCATTTCTCCCATCTTCCTTTATTTATTCCAATCTTTGTTGACTCCAGCCCAGGACCCCACCACCACACATTAAGACCTACCTCAAGATTCCTTCACTATAGCTCTTGTTCTACAAACCCTATTAACCCACCTTGCAAAATCTTTCATTGACTTTGAGTTTCTTGAACTGGTTTTGGTCATGATTGTTTCTCTAGAATCTGGTGCATAGGAGATTTACAATAAATACCTGTTGAATGACCACACATTCACAATATCAAAACATCAGAATTACACTCTAAGCAGTTGGTTTGTGTCTTCCATCTTCTGAAAGAGGCGGTGACCTCCTCCAGATTAGAGATAACGCCTTACCTTCTGTCCTCTAAGCATGTATCTACCACAGAACACTCAGTGTGTACCCAATGAATGTTTCATGAATTCAAACATTTGAGTGTCTCAAAAAAGTCTAGGCAGGAATACTTTGAATACCCTAGAGCAGAAACAAAAAATCTATATATTTTAATCACTAACTATTCTTTGTCTGAATGACATGTCTTTTTTTGTGTATTTTTCCTGAGAGCAGAGTTTAATATTTGGTCTTATTTTTAGTTTCCTGGTTCTGCTGATAGTGGAAATACCCCAGCACCAATTTACGGCTTGCTCCAAAAACAAAAACAAATTCTGGCAGCGATGTGGAATTGAATAAGGAAATGGCAGGGACTTCCAAGGTGAGGTAACATAAGTAAACAGGGTTACCTGCAACTCAGTTCCTTTGGGTTTGAATACCTGAAAGGTGACACCATTAAAGAAATCCCTTTCTCCCCTGGAGCAGTGATTCTCAAAGAGTGGTCCTGAGACCACCAGCACTGTTCACCTCCAGTTCCTGGAAGCCAGTCTCTGGGGTGTTGGGGGGAGACTTTTTCCCAGGGTGCTCCCCTGGGGATCCTGGTGCAGCAGGCTTGGGATGGAGATTTGGGAATGGAGCAGAAATCTGTTCCGAAATCTGTTCTTAACAAGCTCTCCTGTGCACAATAAAGCTTGAGGACCAGCACAGCTGACAGTTAACTACATAACTGACCTTCAAGTTGGAAGGTCAAGTTGGAAGGGGATACCCCTGCACCAGACTCAAAAAAACTAAAAAAGCAGCCTTTGTTCCCTGAAAACACACCATCAAGCTTGCCTCACAGAATACCAACAGCCACCTCAGCCAAGCAAATGCCTGATAGCTGGGAGAGCAGCTGGCTGTGGGGACACCATCTCCTTTTCCAAGTCCCCCAGGCCAAGGACAGCAATACTTTTTTGTATCATACTGGTTCTGTGTCTCTAGACAGGATGGTGGGAGAAGACACTTAATACAGTCCCATTTAAAATGACAGAGGAACATATAAGTATTCTCCCCTTTGAAAGTGAAATGTCCCCAGTGGAAAATGTGCCCAGCTCAAATACAGGGAGCCCCTGGGGAAAAACATGCCCTGCAGGACAAAGGCCAAACCAACAGACCCTGCCAGAGGCTGGATCGTCAGCAAGTGGTGACTTCTCTCTCCTAGCTCAAACATGCAGACGTTCTCTCCAGATACAGCTGAAAGCTTCTTCCTTCTCGGACGTGGGCCTTAACAATGGATAATTAAAGAGCTTTTCTTGTCCCCTTTCTCCTAATAAGAAGCCAAGTAATCTGGAAAATCAACTGGATAACTTGTGGCCTGGAGTTGGCTGTCCTGCACAGCTAGGGCTAGCAGAGACAGGGAGCCAAAGACTGCCCTTGAAAACTCGTGCTCACCTACACGGTGGCAAACCACCCCAGGGCTCAGACGAGGCCTGGGAGAAACGGCACACTGACATCAGTTTGGAAATGAAGCCTCCTTTCAGGCAGAAGAGCCAGGCTGCCTTTCCTGTTGACAGAGCCCTTGAAACTAGAGCTGGGCGTAGGTAGGGTGACCATGAGGAGCCGAAGGCCAAAGTGACCATGGAGACTAGGAAGAGGTCAACTTGCTTAGAATTTTAGGGAACAGTCATTGAAGGGATAAAGAGCGGATTGGCACACCCCCAGGCCCTTCAGAAGGGCGTGGTGGGTGCCCGGGCCTGACGGAGTGGAAGACAGAAGAGTGCGCCAGCCCGCAACACCCCTGTGGGCATCTATGGCTCGATCTTGCCCACAGACACTGGAGAGGACCACCGGGAGCCTCAGCTTTCACCGCAAACTTCTACCACAGCCCCCAGACTTCCTGAGCTAGAGTCCTCGATTTTGTGGCCTCAATCTCCCCAGCACCAGGCATGAAAGCAAAAACTGCAGAGTCCATCAGTGCTAAGGCAGTATCGGGAAGTATCACATGGGCACAAGAAGGTGAGAATACAAAAGGGCTTAAGAATCCCAAATTCAGCTTACTTGATTCATCAGGTTTTGTTCTAAGGATGCACTGCCTTTTAAATATAGTCTTTAAAAGTCTTTTTACAAGTTGCCATTTTACTAGACTTTAATAACACTGGTATCTGTTGATTAAACAGCAATTCAGATTAACTAAATAATAAAAGCCCAAACAGCGAAGTCAGGGGTGTTCCCCCTAAATCCAGGCCAAGATCTAGAAAGAAACAGTCTTTGGCATGCAACATTTACAAACCTAAACAAAGTGACCACAGCAGCTTCCCATGTGTTGTGAGTGGAGAGCCCGCCACAGCACCGGCTACCCCTCAGGCGGGCTGCTAACCCGGGATGGCGCCACCAGAGCTGGCAGAGAAGGCCTGGGCACTCTTCTGCAGAGAGCAGGTGCTGTCTGTACCTGGTGCCCAACTCCCTGTCCTTCTGTTCTGCACACAGGAGGGTATCTGCCCTCTTCAGGGGCTCCAGCCCTGGGCTCACTTCTTCTCGCCATTGGCTCTGATGAGAAACACCTGGCTCCAGGCCAGCAGAGCGCCTCTTTAGAGCAGCAGGGAGGGACAGAGCGCAGACTGCCCCGGCTTAGGAGCCAGTGAGCAGTACATCCATCCCTCGCAGAGCCTAGCGGCAGAGCAGAGGCCAGTGGAGACTCTTCCTGAGAGGGGAGCGGCACGCACGTTGGAATTCAGAGGGAAAGGAATCGCTGGGGCAGGGCAGGGTGAAGGGGCTAGCAAATTGCTGCTCTAACTCACGAAACACTTCCTAAAGGGAGGGGCGAGGTGAAGAGAGAGGAGATAAAAGGAGACAGGGAGGAAGGTGAGTGGGCACCTGGGGACCGGTGTGGAGTGGCTCTTCCAGGGCCAGGGAAGGGGCCATGAGCCGGCAGGCTGAGGGATGGGATGCGAAGCACGGAGAGAGTGAGGAGATTTCCGACAGTTCTACGGGCAGCCAGGCTGGGGCCAGCAACCAAGAGAAGCCAAGCAGAGGGGAAGCTGGCCAAGGTGTGGGCAACAGGTCGGCTGTGTCCACATGGCTCTA
This sequence comes from Avahi laniger, assembly GCA_963575035.1. Lineage (NCBI taxonomy): Eukaryota > Metazoa > Chordata > Mammalia > Primates > Indriidae > Avahi > Avahi laniger. The sequence goes on along the minus strand of CAUYSK010062052.1, from coordinate 46,399 downwards.
GCACACTTCCCAGCCTCTTCTCTGTGGCTTTGAGAGAAGCGTGGAGAAGGCACATCCACGATGGGAGCGTCAGGGCAGAAGGTCTCAGGCAGAAATGAGTCTTGAGATGGGGGCCTACATGTCAGCCCCTTAAACGTGTTCGTGTTCTGTCTTCTCATGGTGGTTCCACTTTTGTTTCTTGCCAACTTCCATTTTCGCTGGACTGTTCGTTAACTCAAACGTGACCCATCGCTATTTCCACAAAACCGAGCCCTGCTTCCCATTTCTATCGACACTGTCCCATGCACCTGCCACGGGCTGGCCAGTGCATGAAGCACCTGAGCCGTGGCCCAGCATCGGATCACCCCAACAGGCCACAGGGCTGGTGAGAGGATTTCCTGCAGTCTAAGGGTTAGGAAGTGAAGGCACAGAGAAATAAGGCCACTGGCCCAGGTCACACAGCTTAGTGAGCAGAGAGATCAGGTTCAACCTTGGATTTTCCTGACCCCATAGCCAGCACTCTCGCCTCAGCCCCGTGAGAGCAACGGTTCCCCACCCCGACTGCACAGTGGGGTCCCCAGGAACACTGCTAGAGACTCTAGATGGCAAAGGCCTTGTCTGCACCCCGGTACCTACTAGCACTCTGTCTGGCACGTGTTGGAAGTGCAATAATTTCTGTTGAATGACTGAGCACATGAATGAATGAGTACCTCATGCTTCCCTACCTGGGGCACCACAATTCCCTCACCATTGTGGCCCAAAGCCGAAAGTTGTCTCACCACTGGAGCAAGCCAACTGCCCCAGACTGTAGTCTCTCCCTTCCTCCAGCCCTTTTCCACACTGACGTACAAGAATTGTCTCAGAACGTCACTTTCATCCTGCTACCCTGTGTTCAAAGTTTCCAGGGCTTGCTCCAGGTTCAAGGGTATATTCCTTTACCTGGTATTTAAGACACCTAACAACCTGGTCTCAAGCCATCCTTTCGATCACATCTCCCACTACTCACGTGTTCAGTCCTGGCCAGGTGGGTGTCCTTCCCATCTCTGCATGAGTCTCACACATTTCCACCAGTGTGACTGTGGATGCCACGTCCCTCTCTCCTCCACCCGTCTGGACCCTACTCACCCACGAGGACGGAACTCCTCTGCTCAGGCTCTGCTCTGCTCCTCGCTCCCAGGAGCCCTTCCAACCCTGAACTTCTACACTGTGAAACTTACTTGGCTCTGTTCTTATATGGCTCTTAATTGTCACTGTAAGGTGCACATGTCCTAATTTCCCAAATACATTAAGATCACTTGAGGGCAGCAGCTGCGGGCACCTAATTTTACCTGCCCACGGTGAGTAACACAGCACACTTCCTGTGAGCGCTGCTGGGCATCCGGCAGCTCCCATCTCGGTGCAAATGGTCTTACCTGTAGTATCTGGACTGCAAGTAGGTGGAGCACACAGCCTTGGACACGTGACTGGCTGAACCGAAGTCGATGACCTTCACTCTGTATGGCTGTCTGGATGGGTCGACCAGCATGATGTTCTCTGGTTTGAGGTCAGCATGGATAAGACCCAGGCTTTTGAGTTTCATCAGGGCTGTGGCGACCTGCTGGAGGACCGGGCGAATGTATTTGAGGGGCAAGGGGCTAAACTTGTTCTGCTTCAGAAAGTCATAGAGGTTCTGCTCCAACATCTCAAAGACCAAGCACGTGTGGTTCTTGTGCTGGAAGCACTCATAGGCTCGGACAAAGTTATAGTCGTCGGCACTCTCTGTGCTCAGCCGGGCCAGGATGCTAACTTCGATCTGACCCTGCCGGGCATAGGATGGGTGGTTCTTCAGGATCTTGATGGCCACAATTTCATTGGTGCCCCGTTTCCAGCACTTGACCACTTGCCCAAATGTCCCTCGGCCCAGGAACTCTAGAACCTCATATGTGTTGGTCATGGAGCACAGCACTTCATGCTGGACCAGCTGATAGTCACCTTCACTGTTGGAGCCGCTGTTTTTGGAGGTGGCAGTTGACGTGGTGGCAGTGGCTACAGTGGCCCCACTTGCATTATTCTGAATCATGGGTGGATGCTCCTCGATGATCTGCACGCTGCTCGTGTTCTCAATCTCCTCACTCTTGCGCTTGAGTCCGCATTTTTGGTAAGTATCAAGAAGGCTCACAGTGCTTCGACGCATTAGGTTGTGTGGTCCGCCGAGGACCTGCCCGGTGACAGAAGTGCTGCTGGCTGATGTTACCACTATGTGCCCAGTGCTTCCTGGGAAGATGATGGTCTGCTCGTAAGGTAGGCTTGGGTTTGGGATTGGCAAGGAGGTGCTGACGGTTGTGGTGGCTGGCTGAGACGGTGGTATGTTCTTGCTCTGGCTGTACACTTTGCTGTGGGAGCCGTACCCAGTCATGTCCCAGTTGGAACTCGGCTCTACTTTCAGTTTCTTCACACTACAGAAGGCACTTGATTGAAGGGTGTGAGGGGAGAAAACTTGCACATGTGAGGCCATACCTACAGGAAAGGGAAGAGGAAAAATAGATGTTTGAGTCACCTTTGCAGGGACAAACTCAACAGACCCATTTCAGTTCTGATTGGTGGCTTGGGTCATACAGAATATTTTCCTCCCACTTCAGAACGAGCTTGGAAAAGTGAGTCTATTCCACCCAGAAGCACATCCTGGTTACTCGGTTTGTAGAACCAAGTGGTTCTAGTGTTCTACCTGCCACCGTCAGACGGGTGGGAGACTCGCAGAGCAGAGCCGGGAACAGTCAAGACTCAGATACAGAATTAGACTATCGGGACTTAGTCTAATCGGTTATTTGTTATAAACGTTATTTGTGGCAGAAATGAATTCTTCCTCAATTCTCACTGGGTTGCATCCTACTAAAACTGAAGACTGTATCACATATCAGGCAGCCCCAATAACAGCCATGTACCTAGTTGGCCCGCGTGGTCAGCTCGGCCTTGTCAACACACCCATCAGGTTCACTGGTTTGAGGTTCATATTCCCACAGACGCCCCATCACGGGGCCACTCGTGATCTTCTGGATTCTGGGTGAACCGTACTAACTGCCTGGCTTCTTAGTCACCTTAAACAAATTCATTTAAGTTGAGTGGGTCAACAGTTGGTCTGTTGTTTTTCATTTAAATAGACTAACTATAACATTATATCAGCCTCCTTGGAAGGGATTGGGTAGCACAATTCATGGGCTCTAGTTGCTCACTTCTACTAAATTCATGTATCAATACATTTCTCTAGAAAGCACTGTTATTGCATACCAGCATCTCATCTGCAATTTAGATAAGCTCAGAAATCTATAAGACCATGACTCTGGAATAGTTGTATGATTTGTAATTATGCTGATACTGGAAACAAAAATTCATAGAAAATGTATTAGAGAAAAAATAATAAGGGGATGAAGAAGGCTAATAAGTCTTTAAACATAAAAGTAGAAACAAACACCGCCCATTTTCTATGCTGCAGTTAACGAACATTTCTTAGAGAAGCACAAGGAAAGTGGGGCTTCTGCCAAGCGTCCCTGGTGCTTAGCCAACCTAGTGTTTGTCTCTCCGGGTCCCAGCGTTACTTAGGGGGGTTATTTAATATCTCCCTTTTCACCCTACCAGCCATCACCCTGGTCCACCCTCCCTCAGAAGGTGACCCACCTTCCACTTTGTCCTGAAGACTGAGGTCAGCCTCACTCTCCTCCTTTATTCTGTTCTTCATTTCAAAACATTCCTGAATTTACATCCATCTTCCACCCTTTGTTCCCTCTCTCTAGTCTCAGGGAAAGAGGTGTTTCTCTTTCCCAATGCTAAAAAAGTCCCCACTATTCTCATGATCCCTATTCTCCCATTTTCTCTTGAACCTGCTCCTTTCACTGTTCTCTTACAGCTTCCAATCTCTCCCTGTCAACTGGATCCGAGTTCTTAGTAAGTACTTAACAAAGGTTGGCCAAACAAATCAATGACTTCATCTTTTCCTTCTGCCTTCATACATAGGCGTGCACACAGACTCCCAACTGGGAAGGCAAGAGGAGTAACAGCCCTCATGAGTCTTTCCCTCTTCTCACCTGTAAGCAATGCTTTATGCTCCTTTTCTTCAAAGCTCACCTCTTAATCCATCTGCCCCTCATTCATGGACTATGGCCTGTGTTTTTCTTAAAGGTAAATGACTTCCTAATTGCCTAATCCAATGGCCTTTTTCAGCTCCTGTTCTTCTTAACCTCTCTGCAACATCTGATACCGCTGACCACGACTTCCTTCTTGATGTTCTTATCTAGACTTATGAGAATCTGTAACCTCCTCCTCCCAGGTCTGATTGCACACGGTGCTAGGGTGGTTCCTCTTCCTCTTCCTCCTTTAAAGTGTTGGCATTTCCAATGTTTTGACTCCATTTTCTCTGGAAGACATCATGCATTCAAAGAGTGTGAGCTGTTGTCTCTACGCAGGCGTCTCCCACATGTTTATTGTATTTAATGTATTTCTGCCTCCTGCTGCAACATCAAAGGCCATGTTCCAAAGCTGAACTCCTTATCTTTTCCTAAAAATTCAGCCACCTCACCTTCCATCCTAACACCTCCATTTCTGTTTATTAAATGTTCTTCTAGTCACTTGGTTCAGAGACTATGGATTTACCTGGGACTATTCTTCTTTACCTCCATAGCCAAGAAGGAGTCTTCTTAACGTCTCCTGCCTCTAAAATGTCTCTTGCATCCGACTCTTTATTTCTGTTCTTGCTGCCACTTCCATAGTTGAGGCATTTATCACTTTCTAGTACGACTAAAGCAAATACAGACATCTGGAATACCTGGGCATTCTATCTCCCTTTAGTTTACCTATGTTCATCCAGCCATCAGATTAATCTTCCTAAAGCACCTCTGAGCATGTCATTCCTCTGTCCAAAAACTTTCAATGGCTCCTTAGTGTCTAAGAGATAAAGGTGAGGACTCCACTGAATACCTTTGTATTTTGCTTCTAACTACCCCATTAGCTTCAGCTGTAACTATTTACCTCCCTGAACCCTCAACTCTATCAAGCTGGTCTACTCATTGTTTCTAGAACGTCACTCACACTTCCTACCTTCATACTCTCACACCGTTCCCCGCCTGGCATGCCTTACTGCTTCCTCAACTCACCCAAAGACCAGCCAGTTCAGACCCTTCTCTTCCCAGACCACTCCAACCTGCAGTGGCCATTCTCTGTGTCTATGGCACTTATCACAGGTGCCATCCATTTGGCCACAAATTGTGTTTTTGTAAAATTTCTGCTGCTGTTGAATTGTTTATCTTTGTGCTGTTTAGCAATTTACCCATTTAGGTCATGCTTCCATAAACAGGCCATATTCTCGGGGCAAGAGCTACAGTTTATACTTCATACTTCTTTATGTTTCCCCCAGCATTAAGCCGAGTTTATTATACATTGTCAATGCTCAGTTGATGGGATAGAGTGCTCTAACCAGCCAGGCCTCCGGGATCGCTTACTGCTCTGGCCACAGAACAATCACCAGTCACACACACCCATGGAACCTGGCCTCTCTCTGGAGATTAGAGAAAAATCTGCCAAAACTTTCCCACCCAAATCGAGACTTTTTAAAAACCAAGGCAGAGGCCAGGCAGTTCCCATCCTGGGCTCAGCAGTCATGTTCTCTCTGCGCTTCAGCCTGGATCTGCTCTGTCTTCCTAGGGACAATTCTGGCCTAATGCCCAACACCTGCTCTGAGCCCCACCTTTGGCCTAAACCCACGGATCTGCTGGAGGTGCCCCATCGTCTTTGAATCCTGAACTCCAACCTCTCCCTGTACACTAGTACTCTCTGCCTGTATACATCCTTATGCCTGACAAGACCATTTTGGCTTGCCTATTCAGAATCCACACTTCACCTGTTCCTTCTTACTGCTCTTTTTGTTCAAGTCAACCTCTGCCTAATTCTACAACAACACAGAAAACTGTTACTCTCTATTTAACAGTATGAATTAAACATCCGTATTGTTCCAGATGTTGTATACAATATAGAAATGACCGATTACTTGGCTTTCAGTAACTTAGCCGCTGAAAAGGCAAAGCAAAATACACATTTCCTTCATCCTTTCACATCCAGTTTGCTGCTTGCTCCTCAATCCTCAAGTGTGTCAGAGGCGGCAACAAGAAATATGCTGACTGTACATAAAGGAGGTGAAGTTCTATTATCTAGTTTCACTGTTTCAAAAAGATCTTGGTGGAAAGGCCAGGGTGTAGAAGTGGAATTTTACAGAGGGGAAGAGGGTGGCTTATGACTTATTTGTTATTGGGATGACAGCCAAGGGTCATAAAATTGTGGAAACCATCACTGGCTGCCTCTGGTGACAGATGCTCAGGATCTGAGAGGAGACCTGCGTGGCTGGAAACACACTCACCATGGCCGGCTGCCTCAGACGCTGGCCAGGCCTGGTGTGGCCCCTGCTGCTTCTTTCTAAGGTCAACAGCCACTATTCCAAGAAGTAGATATAATTCCAAACACAGCCTCGTTACCTTTGTTCTGTAGCACAGGCCATTTTGCTCTTAGAAGCAAAATGCTCAAACAAGATACAGCTAAAGAAAGTCTTTAACAATCATCATTTTTTAAATCCCTAAAATATGTTTATAAGGAATAAAACACTACTGGTGGTTTTGTAGCTTAATCTTGCAATAATCTTATGGCAACAATCAAACTTATTTCCAAACATTTCTCCGTGAGAGTGTTTTTCTGGAACAAACCTTCCTGATTAGTTTAGCTCTCAGGGAGTCAAGCCCACACTGTTTCACCATTCTATTTATTCAGACCTAAAGCTGGGGACAAGAAGTGGGGCCGGAGGGTGGGGAGGGGGAGCATTATGTTTTCCACTCTAAGGAAGAGCTAAATGTTTCCTCTCATTTCTTTCTGTACTGACGCCTGTACCCTTTAAGGGTGCATTTCCCTCCTTATTTGTTAATTTTCTTTTCAAAAAAGGCAGGGGCTTAATGGACATTTTCAGTTTGATCATATGGCAAAATCCCAATTGCTTTTTAAGTCATCTCTGCCCTTCCTATTAGGCTCTTGGAAGAGAAAGTAGATTTTGCCCCTCCTTGGTGAAAGACTGGGGAGGCTATGCTAACTGAGAGGGTGGGTTTTGAGCCCATGGGGAGCAGGATGAGGGACCTAGGAAATCTGGTAGGACAAATCTGCAATAATCACACCTGCTCCCTAGAGGAGCCATACAACCCAGACCTTTCCACAAAAGCCACAGTGGCCTCTGCAAGATAAAACTCGTCGAGGCAGCCATATTTTCATTCGCTATGAAAGCACTGCAAGTCACCACAATGTAGAACTAAAACTTTTGAAAAGTAGCATTTCTATTTCCATATCACTTTGTCTCATAAACAGGCTGAAGTCACAAACACAGAGTATCAGGTAGGCACAGGGGCCTTCCATGTTATTTAATGTTACAGATATGAGTTCATGCGGATGTTACAGAAGCGATCACTTTAAAAATCATTTTAAAACAAATTTATTAAAATTTAAAACAACTTACATCACACAACTCTATATATTAATATTAATAAACTCTTCATTGTATATGACAAATGAAAAATATCAACTATAAAACTGACATTAAAACATACTCTATAGTTAGCAGAATTAAAGTCCATTGTTTTTAAGAAATCATTCCTTATTGCCATAAAGATGACAGATTGCCTTGTGCCCCAGACAAATGAAGGTTATGCAGACTTAGGGTACACTTTGATAGTCTGTATGCTAAAGGCAAAGAGGGCTCTGACCCCTCCTTTGGCTACTCTATTCAAATGCTCATTTTGCATTTTTTAAAAAGCATGGTAAGTCCACATTTCAAAATATTATTTTTAAAACATTTGTCTTCTAGCCTTTATTATAGATGCCATTTAAGTCGGTAAATTGCTATCACACTTGATTTCAACCCCTATTCCTTGGGATTCTTCAAACACTTGTAATTCTTGGTTTTAAAACCATGAGCACATAGTACATACCAGGCTCTGGGACAGATGTTTTGCAGACAGGGTAAGCACACATCCAGCTGTGCCTGGGAGAGACCTGAATGACCCTTGTTGTGCCAATTCAGTTAATAAGAGCACCCTCCCTACTTTCATTCTCATGAAAGTCCTCGTTTGAAAACTAGGAAGTCAAGTAATAGGTTTAGGCTCCTGTGATAAGTGGCAAAATCAGACCCTGACCCAGGAAGTTCAAAGCTGGGTAATTCTATGTGCCTCTTTGTCTCTCTTTGTCTAAATGGTTTAATGAGAAATTCATTTTTCTAGGATTACAGATAATATCTTAGAGACCTTATAAAAAGAATATCTAAAAAATCTTCATTATCTTCTTGAGGTCTTAACTCACCAAATTTTTTTTAAAAATGACATTTGTTAAAGGGTTGGTTCTTTTAGTGTATTTTCCCCCACTTATTTGCTTAGTTTCTTAATAACTTTATATTTCACAATTAGACGAACTGAAAAAGTTGCTTCACATCTGAGTACATTTCCTTTTCATTTCGCCAGCCCCAAATTATCTACTGGAAGATCAGATTCTGGTGAAAGCAGAGGGTAAAACTTCAGGGATGAGTAAAAGTTCGACTATGCTTTTAAAAAATTCAATTCAATTCAATTTCACTGGATTCCAGCAAAGCACAAGAGAAGGAATTATAAGTAAAACAGTGGCACCATTTTTTATCTGTATGTAAGGTTTAATTTGGGTTTGGCAGATGTGAAATAGATTACTACTCAGAATCCAGTTACATTATTAAAGAGAATGGACTCGTGAAAACCTTATTTTAAGAGGTACTAACTTCCTCACTTCCCGAAATCTTTTGGGCACATACTTTAGCTGAATAATGAGTATTTGATAGAAGCTACAGGTCCTTTTTTTTTTTTTTTGTAATCAAGAACTCAAAGGAAGGATTCCCACACTTAATGAAATGCCATATCTATCTTACATATCATATTATGCACATAAGATATAATAAAATTATAGGATATAACCTGCCAAATGAAATGTCTAAAATACCTGAGTGCTAGAAATATGCATCTGAATGGATGTTTTTAAAGACCTAGAAAAGGGCTAATCTGACACCCCTTGAAAGCTCTGTATAACATGATGATCTGATGCCTCAGGGAGTTGAAAAGCATTAGAAAAAATTCCTTCATTGACACACTAAACAATATTCCTAAGAAGTTTAATAATTATGCTGCTAACCAAGTTTATATTTCACAAGTAGAGCAAAAATAATTTCAGGTTAGCCCATTTCCACATGATAACGTTTCCAAAACAGTGCAAACTAAATGTCTACAGGGCTTTTATATCATTTTCAAAGTGTGTTTATCCACTAGTTGTGTAATGTTAAATATATAGTATATTCCACCAGAGCCTAGTTTAAGATCAACCACAAGCTCTACAGAATTCTTTTGTCAATAATGACAGTAACAATACTACTGATTGCAGCGCTGGATATTTGAAATAGAAAAAAACTGAAATGAAAAAAATCAATCATCAAATCTGCATTAAGGGTTCTCTATATAGAAAAAGATTGGGGTTGGGCACAACAGGAAACACAAAGACATCTAAGACCTTGTTACTGACCTAAAGGAGCTTAAAATCTCATGGGGTTGCCAAGTTCAATGCAAATTAAAAAGGGCAACTGGCGATTCAGGCAACGTAAACAACTTGCCAAAGTAAATGCCACAGGAGTTCAGAGGCAGGAATCACTGCGGGTTGTGGTCAGGCAAGGTTTTATAGCAAAGCTAAGATTCAAGCTACAATTAGAAAGATAGGGGTATCTTTAGAAAGGCAGAAGGATGGTGTTCCAGATCCTGCTAACAGGGTGTAATTAAGTCAGTCCACCAGTAGAGCAGGCCTTATGTGGGAGAGCAGCCAGGGAGGTGGTTGCTGCCCCCCCGGAAGCCTTGGCTTTGCAGGGAGACAACTGAAGTGCAGTTGCATAGTGCCATACAGTGACAAATGCTAAAGCAATAAATAACCACCAATACCCACTGTGAACACCAACCACCTACTCATCCAGAAGTGTCATCTTCTGATAACTTCAATCTTCTAGAAGTAATTTCTAAGTACTCAAAAGAGCTGGTATGAAACGAAAGCTGTCACTTTCTCCTTTAGCCTTCACTCCTACCGTCATCTGACACACAATTAACACCAAGTTGTAGGGGGATTTCCCTCATTGCCTTTGCTCTCTCTGTGGTGTTACTGCCCACGACTGTAAGGTAAGGTACATTTTCCCTCTTTTACAGATGACTAAATGGAATTTAGGGAGATGACACAATTTGTTCGAAGTCACTTTGCTACTCCTAGCAGGGCTGGGATTTGAACTGAGGTCTGCCTGATTCCCAAATCCATGCTGTTAACCAAGCTTCCTCTTTAGAACTCTTTAGGTTCTTGGGTTAGAAGCACCAAACAAGGAGACAGGTACAGTAACAGCCAGAGGAAAGATGAAAGCTGGCAAGTGAGAGAAGACAGATCAAAACTCGGAGACACACCTGCCTGTACGTCACTTGGTGAAAGAGTGGACACCTACAAAAATGACTCTAAGTCATTTGCCGTTTCTGTATCCTCTAGTTATGATGACATCTGAGAAACATAACCATGGAAATATGTTAAAATAAATTTACCTCTTTACAGAGGTAACCGTCACTTATCTGCTACAGAGTGGCACAGTGATCATAGAGCGGGTCTTAAGTAAGAAGAACCAGGCTGGGGGACCTTGGGCATGTCGGCATGTCACCCGGCCAACGGGAGGGCTGCCACAAGTCCAGAGATGAGTTAAGGAGGGTCTGGACTAAGGGACTGCTGAGCAAATAGAGCGGAGGAGCAGAAATATAAGACTTTGCAGGGTAGAAAAGGTAAAGCACACTGACAGATGGGATGTAGGCAAAGGAGGGAGAGGAACTGGATGTGCCTGGGGCCCAGAAGGACTGAGCACCAGTGGTAAAGTGTTGCTTATCTTCGGGGAGGGGAGGATGGAATCGGTTTTCAACAAGCTGAATTACAAACACTGCTGGGACACCTTACGCTGAACTATTCATACTGAAACTGTGAGGCAAGAAATTGCTTAATTTACTCAAGTTAAAGTGTCAGGAGCTGCTGGTCTTCCACAATCAGCATCTATTTCCTATTTGCTGGGCTGAATGAATGAAGACAAACCATTCTGAAAAGAGAAGGGAAATCAATAGGATAGGCTAAGCTGCACAGGATTAATCAGAAGAGGGCAGAGTGACCCTGGACTAGTTCACAGATGAGGCCAAAGACATAGGGACGCAGCCCAAAGTGTTGCCAAACAAAGACCAGCAGCACGGGAGGACAGACATCAAAAGGGGAAAAGACTGAAATCAAAGGTTTGCACCCAAAGAGACTAAGAGAGGAACGGTGCTGCTGATCGCGAGTCAGCTAGAAGAGCTCAGTTTGGGCTGGATTTCACTTTAGGAATTAGTAACAGCAAAGAGGAAACATTCTATAGGTACCAAGGAAAAAACCAGGTCAGGGAATGGGCGAGAGGTGACGGCTAGAGATGGGGACTTGAAGGCTGTCAGCAGCATCTTGACGAAAACAGAGTCCCTGTGAGCAAAGCTGTCTCCCAAGAGAAACGGTGTAAAAAGTAGAGCAGATGGCGAATAAAGCAATCCTCGGGGGCAGAGGCATTGTCAAACAGTACGAGGAGGACAGTATGAGTCACACGGAAAAGTCAAGGATAAAACGATAATAAACACAATTAAGGGATTGATCCGGGAGAATGAAAACAGAAAGAGCAACGGGGCCGGCTGGGAATAAGCCAACAGCCCTCTTTTCCCACAGGGGTGGGGGGGTGAGAGGGGGTGCTCTCCTGGGAACAGAACCAAACGCACCCTGTCACACCTCTTGCTTTTCCAAGAAATGTGATTCTCTTAAGAACTCTCAAAATTTTTTCCGTCATCTGCCTTGAACCTGCAAAACCTACCAGAAGCTGTCTCTTCGATGGAGAAAACATCCTTTTTCTATCATTTGCAAATTCTCCACACATCTACCTACCCACCGGCTCACTGTCTGCCAGCGTCAGCCCCTCTCCACGTTCAGACCTACTCCTCTTTCTGAAAGTGGCTAACCTTGACACACTGGCTCCAAGCCTCTCTCAGTCGCCTTTCTCCAACTGTGCCATTCTGCTGTGGATGCAGCCCTGAGCCACCATGGGTGAGGCAGCCTTTCATTGCGACGGGTGAGTATACATAGTCCATAATTGATCATCCACAGGCCATGGTGTCGAGTCTCACAAGCAATCTGAAAATCCCCAATCCAATAATACAATGCTGGTGACATAAAGCAGCGGTCCCCAAACTTTCTGGTACCAGGGACTGGTTTTTCCATGGACAGTGGGGTTGGGGGGATGCGAGCCATGGGGAGAAGCTGTAAATGAAGCTTCACTGGCTCAGCCCACCTCCTCCCGCTGTGTGGTGGGGGCACAGTCAGGGTTGGGGGCGTTGAGACTGCAGCTCTGCAGGATGGTGGAGTTCCATGGAAGACGATTTTTCCAGGGACAAGGGTGGAGGGGCAGGGGGAGGCGGAGCTCAGGCGGTGATGTGCAGCCTGGTTCCTAACAGGCCACTGACCAGTCGTGGGCCTATGGCCTGGGGGTTGGGGACTGCAGATATAGGAATGACATTGATAAGACAGAAACCTGCTTTTCAGTTACTCCAGAAAATTGGTGGGATCAACGAAAGGAAAACAAGTTTAAAACAAGAGGTGCATTGATTAAGAATTCTAATTATTAGGGAAAAAAACTGAAACAACACCTTGTAAACACAGGTATAGGAGTTTGCCAGGGCTGCAATAACAAAGTACCCCAGATCAGGTGCCCTCAACAACAGACGTCTGTTGTCTCACAGTTCTGGAAGCTGCAAGTCCAAGATCAAGGCGTTGGCAGGATTGGTTCATTCTGAGGGCCGTGAGTGAAGGATCTGCTCCGGGCCTCTCTCCTTGTAGCTGGCTGTCTTCTCCCTGTTTCTTCGCCTTTCCTGTACGTGTCTCTCTGTGTCCACATTTCCCTTTTAATAAGGACACTGGTTGTATTGGATTAGGGCCCACCCTAATGACCTCATTTTAACTTGATTACCTCTGCAAAGACTCTATTTCCAAAGAAAGTCATATTCTGAGGTTAAGAATTTAATGTATGAATTTAGGGTGCGGGAGGACACAATTCAACTCACAAGAATAGGTTTAAGGAAACCAGAAGCATTTTGCTAAAGTATAATTTATAATCATCATATTCCAAAAGAACTTTGTTTTTCCCTCCTTGGAGATAAGACATTTCATTTTGTGCTTTCCCTATATCTTACCTTAAAGGAATTATGAGTGCATTTCAATTAGTCAAATATTATATATGGAAACAAGTAAAAGCAAAGTGTTTATTTTAAATTAAGTTCTGCATGAGTTTATGTTGCAGTGCCTCTGGAAAAGGGCCTACAGGAATGTACCTCTCTGGATATAGAGGAATAACTATAGTCACTCCGGTATAAAACAGAATTGGTCGTGGCATATTAACATCAAAGCTAGGTTTCCAGTGCTGATCCGAGTGGGTCAAACATCTCTACAGCAGAACCTGCATAAACTTAAGAAGACACCTCAGTTGTGGCTGGCGAGGAACAGGCCAGATCAGGAAGTGTTCCTCTTCAGGTCCGCAGCCTCAGGCTGTCTCTCCTCACATGCCCTCTGATACTCATGGGCCATCCACACTGTCCTTTTAGTCCAAGTCTGCAGAGACTGTTCCATTTTACAACCCTGCATTTTCTTTCCAACTGAGGATCTCAAGAAGTTAACCTTTGAAACAAACTTGGTAGGATGAAAAAAGAACACCCACAAACCATAAAAACAAAACCAGCTAAACTTCTGGTTTCAACCCAAAGGAATTTCCATTTAAGTACACAGTTTTTCAAAGATCTAGAAGGCTGCTCACTTTGTCCCTGAAATGTTCTAAATAAGGATAGTTGTAAAAGTTACAGCACTATGAGTTTGCAGGTGTTTGAGTCACAAATCTTTACAAAAGCATCTTCCCTGAATCTCTCAGCCGCTCTGTATCGTCAACACACCCATCCCCCTCCTTTCACTACTAGTTCAAAATCATCACCAACCTCAAGAGATTAGTAAACCAGACCTGGAGCAGGTACTGAGAAGGCCAGGTGTGTGTCTGGCAGTGCTAGGTAAGTCTCAGATGGAAGTTTTCTATCCTTTAGAAATGTTTTATAAAGTTTAAATCAAGGCTAAAAATCTGGTAGGCTTTTTTTTTTTTCTCTTTTGTGCAAAAAAGAATGAGTTATCCTTAAATGTGTGGTACCATATTGGTCAAGTACAATTATGTGTTTTACTTACCTAACATTCACCCGTTCTCTGCCCGGTCTACAACTCAGTTGCCTTTTCGAGTTTACTGAGGTTCTACTTCTGAAATGCTTGTCGCACGCAGAATCAGAACTAGAATCATAGTCGACTCTTTCTTGCTTTGATGTTCTTATTACTATGCCACTGCTCGTTCTCTTTTATACTGAAAACTTATGTGAACAGTCTTACTCTGTGTTATTCTATTGCTCTGTGGAGATTCCATTACTCTGTGTCCCCAAAAAAGGCATGTTGAATTCCTCGTCCCCTGTGTCTGTGAATGTGACCTTATTCGCAAATAGGGTCTTTGCCGATGTAATCGAGATAAGGTCATTGAGGTGAGCCCTAATCCAACATGAGTGGTGTCCTCATAGGAGGAAAGGCAGGCACAGATAGAGGAGAGGGCGTCATGTGACGACGGAGGCAGAGGCTCGAGTGAAGCCGCTGTGAGCCCAGCACTGCCAGGAGCCCCCGGAGCCAGGACGAGGCAGGGAAGGATTCCACCTAGAGTCTCAGAGGGAACCTGGTCCTGCTGACACCTTGATTTTGGACTCCTGCCTTCCAGAACTGTGAGAGAATAACTTTCTGTCGTTTTAAGCTACCCAGTTTGGGGTACTTGGTTACAGTGGCCCTAGGAAACTAATACACTCTGTGATATAATTCAGGATGCATTTCATTGTAAAAACACATTTGTACTCAAGCTATGGTAAAGTATTTATAACAATCGCAAAGTCACGCCGGCCAAATGGCAGGTTGCCCTTCCAGCCTCGCAGCCTGTGTTTGCGGCCTCTTGGGTAGAAAGCAACAGAGCTCTGCAGCATTACGCCCACGTTCTGGGTCCAATTCCTGCCAGGGTGCTACATACCTCCTCTCTTTGTGCAAACATATTTGTTCGTTGTGATTGAAGTTCGACTTCAAAAGAACAAAATTACTAAGGAAGGCATATGAAAGTTTAATCTGTTCTCACCAGTGACATCGACAGTTAACAAGTCATGGATGGCATTTCCCCAAACTTGCTTTCTCTAAACCTCAACTTCTTGCTGTGTTATACAAAGAAACCAGGACGAAGGACCACCATCTGTGTTCTGCTCTCAGTGCAACACCTGTTTGCTGCCTCCTGCACTCATGTTTATGTATTTCCTTAAACGTTTCTCTCATAGGCTGTTATCTAACTGCAAGGAAAACTTTGTGAAAGATGTTATACAGACACGGTGATGCCTGGGATGCGAAATGCATATAATTCTTTCCCTTGGGTTCTCTGCAAATACGGGATTCATTTCATCCTCCTCTTGGAGTACAATAATCTATCCTTCTCACTTGATTTAAATGGCAACTGCTGTTTACAACAGTAGCTCTACGTTACAACTCTCGTTCCCTGGAGAATTTTCTCAGTCCTCTCATTGGCTTTAATTGACATCTGACTAAACTCAATTAGGGATCACTTTGGGAAAGGTAGAGGAAGTGCCACCTTCACAATGTGAAGGAGAAGACGATGGACAGGAAAACAGGAAAGGAAGAGAAGCAGGAGGAATGGGGAGGGGGAAGCAGGCAGGGAGGCTGAGAGGAAAGGAAAAGAGAAATAAAAGACAAGAGACAAATGAGAAAGCAGAAGGCAAATGAAATTGTACTGGGAGCACACTCAGAACAATAAAGGAACATTGTGATGCGCTTTGCAAACTATCATGCACAATAAAAATGCAATGTGGTATTATTCACAATACTTAAATAGGTATCTGTGTGTTTGTGGGTATGAAAACCAGTCTGTGCAGAGGGATCCCTTGGCAGTGCAACCAGTAGCCCATTCTAAGCTGTACAAATTAAAGTGGGTTCTTTGGTCTGTTGCAAGGACATTTTTCTACTGTGAGTCACCGCCATCAAACCAGTCCTGGTGGTGTTGCCCAACAGCTCCACAGTGCCGAGCCACTAGCACCCAGCCTGGGAGGAGATGCCACTCTGGGGATACTGGTTCTTGCAGTGGGGTGCCTTCCTCCTGGTGTACAGCTAAGACAGCCCATAGCTCTCCTGTGTCCTGCTGTACAGCAGACAAGATGGCATTTGGTGATATAGGCAGTCTCCAATTTAACAGAGGTCTGTTAATAGTTGTCAGACTGTTTCTGGGTTCCCTACAACTATGTCAGGTGCCGGCACTGCCCCTTCCAGCTGCACGATCTCAGCAAGTTCCTTAACCTCTTTGTGCCTCGATCCCCTCATCTCTGAAGTGGAGATGCTAATCGTGTCTCACAGGGTCCTTGTGAAGATTAAATAAGCTAATATGTGCATAACACAGTAAACTCCAAACAAATGTTTAGTGAAAACTGTGGGGAGGAGTGTCAGCTAGCTCCCCAAGGCCCAGCCAACACAGAATAGAATCTACCTTCACAACTTTCGCATTTCTTTGCCATGTAACTTTTTAATCAAAAACACTTTCCTTGGTCACAACTGAGATGCAGTTTCTATGCACAATATGCTTATTGCAGATTTGTGTCTATTGCATAAACAGTGATCTCAACTTTTCTGACTGAGCATTTAATCAGGAAAAAAATGAACACCTGCTCCGAATATATGTGATATTTATTTTTTATAAATTACATGTTCTACTTTCATAATACAGTATGTTTACTAAAAGCACAAAAATGGAAAATTAAAAAGAATGAGATAAAATACACATATTCAAATATTTTCTTCTGTATCCTAATAAGTTGCCCTTCACTGTGAAAACCCCCACTATAGCTCAGGTAACACAGCCATGTAACTTAGAGTTAGTTTTGGCCATATGATTATCCTTGGACAATAAAAAGGGCACAGGAGTTCGTTTCTGAGGAAAAGCTTTCGGACCCAGTCTCCGAGTTGCTTATTCGATCACCTTTCCCTTGTCAAGGGCAGCCAGCCATGATCCAGGGGGCAAGACTCCTTGGCCTGGGAAGTGAAGGAGGATTACAGAGAGCAGAGACCCAGCCGACCCAAGACGCAGCACGTAGCACGAGTATGAAACAAACTTCTGTTGTTTTAAGCCCCTGAGATGTGAGAGTTCTCTGTTGGCGCATTATGACTTAGCCCGTCCTAACTAGTGCTGGAATTTTCCTTAATGCTGTCATCCCTGAGTTGAAGTTAGTGAGGTTTAATGTGATTGTACTGTGATGCTCAGCGTGCCCACCCGTCAAAACCAGAGGATACATTTTTAAGACAACTTTACAATTTCTAAATAGTTCAATCCCTTTCTTCCACATTTTAGCATCGTTTCTGTGCCCATGAAAATGCTTCAGGAGATCAATGTGCCAATGATGGAATCGTTCTGATCATCACGACTATGACTGATTTCCAGCACGTACACATTAATCACCGCCTAACAGCTTTCCTGAGCAAGCGGAAGGCCTGGGATCAGCCGTCACAAATGCCTCTGGTTTGGTTTGGAAGCTTTGAGACAGATCACTTTCTGGTGACTGAAATGGGAAGAGGCCCTTCAAACTGACTGCAGGAGTTTGGCCCTGCTGAACACAGGCCGAGGTGCCCCCCTGGGAGAACAGCTTTTGCCCTGTGCTGGTGTCTTCTCTGGGGAAAATAGGCCTGTCACACCCCGTTCCCAGTTTTGTTCCCATGCTCCGTGACGTGATGCCCGTGCTCTTGGTGAAGAATGTTCAGTTCTGACATCATAACAACACGGGTATTACTCACGGAAAGCTCACCAGCCTGGCAAGGCACATTCTGTACCCTCTTTACCACTGAAGTCAGCAATGGGTTTAAAAATAGCACTGCTCACACACCCAGGGTAGCACTGATTCGTTAATGGCCTAACAAACACTATTCTGGACTCCTCACCCAAACGGCATCTTAGATGGTGACTTCAAGAGCTGAAGCACAAGCATTTATCATTTCCTTAGTAGGGGTATTATGTTGCACTAATTTATAAATAGAAATCTGCAGATCCTAAAAGAAGGAATCCTCAGAAATTATAAAACCAGGATTCAGGATGTCATCTGATTATCGACTCCAAAATGATCAACCTACAATGTATTCATCATTAGTGAGGATATCTACAAACTTGGAGTCACAAACTATAGTCAAGTTTTTCATAAATATAGTCATAACTATAATACGTCAAACACACCAAAATAAAGAGGGATGGTATTACAAAGACAATCGATAGTGGTCTTAGCAAAGTCAAAGAGTCATAGATTTCTCACTGTTAAGTGAGGAGGAAGGTATTTGATTCTAGATGTCTCATTCAGGATTTTTAAAGAGAAATATCCCAAGCAGAGAATGTTTTCATAATGTACAGGTATACTTAAAAGTACACCACGCCTTTTGCTTAAATTCTGTGCTCAATAAGCAACTTTCTGATCTCTTACTAGGATTCCAGAAGGGACCTTCTTACCCAGGAGAAAATACCCTGTATGGATGCCTCGCCTCTCTGGATGCCAAGATTATCACTGCGTTTACATGATTCAGATTGATCAGTCTTTCATGAAATTAGTAGGAATCGGTCCTTCAGAACCCAATAATCCTTAAACGTATAAAAGTCAAATTTCCAAATCTGCTGAGGATTCCAGAGGCTGGGGTGGGGAATACCTGCTGAGTGCCTATGATGTCCCAGCACTACCCCAAGGGCTGCAGGCAGATGACAGGCAGGCATTGTGCACAAAGGACCACCGGCTATTCAAGAGACCAACATGACAAGATGGGGTGAGATGAGAGAAGATAACTGACCACCCAAGGAAGCTGTAACCGTCGCCAATCGAATGTCTCGGGGTTCAGAGGAAGGAAGAAGCACTCTTGGCGGTCGGTGCCATCTTTATGCAGCAGAGGGCACCCCAAACGGAAGAGGGGGTGAGCTGAAGCATACAGGCCCATGAGCATCGGGGTCTGGGACAGACTGGACCCATTTCTATTTAAGATTTATCAGCCATCTACTTCCCACAGGACCTGAGGTAGTCTGTAGATACAATAAAAAGCACCGTACAAAACAGGCCCAAGCCCATCTGAAGGGAACACAGGAAGGACAAAGCTATGGCTGCAGCTGGGGGTTCCAGCAGGGTGAGGGCGAGTGGGTTTGAAAGACAGGCTGAAGTGGGAGTGGGACATGTCTTTGATCTTATCCTGTAGGCAGCTGAGGAGTGGCAGGAGGCGTCTAAGAGGGGAGAGAGGGCCCGTCAGACTTCCGAATGGAAAATGGACTGTGTGGCAAAGGCCCTTAGCAGCCCACGGTGGGGGTGTCGGGACCTGAAGAAAGGCGGAGTCAGTGGGATGCAAGGCAAGACACAGATGAGAGGCTCTGCAGGGACCACCCAAAGACCCTGGCACCGATGGGGGAAGGCAGAGGGCAGGAGAGGAACCACAGTAACGTGGAGTAGCAGGCACAGGTGACAGGAGAATGAGAAGGTGGCTGGTCCCTTCTGGTGCCCTCGCTGGCCTCGAGTGGCAAGGAGGCATGCCCTGCTGGGCAGTGGTCCCACCACCTTGAGCAAGGGTGCTCACAGGAGCCTGGCAACTCTGCTTCCAGAAAGAGCTCGGACACACCAGTGTCAGGGGGCTGAGGTGCTCCCCTGAGAGACGCGGACAGCACACCACAGAGGGCACACGCCCTGGCACAGCTCCCCCCCCACCCCGCCCCGATTCTCCGTGAGTGTATCTCCAAGGCCAGAGCTGATATGAAATGAAATCAGCTCTCAGACTGGTCCTGTGAGCCCTGAGTCCTGTGATGAAGCCCCGAGTTGAAGCTGGGAGGACGCCATCGGAGAATATAAAAACTTAATCTCTAGGCTGGAGGGGCGGGTGGCTACAATCCCAGACTCAAAATACAGAGCAACCCTTGTAGAACCACATGGGTGAATCAGAACAATTTAGCCAACTGGGGTGCCTCATGTTGCACAAAAGACATTAATGGGGAACATCCGAATTTATGTTTTCCTTCTGCTGGCTGGATGCAGGGAAGCTCTTTGGTTCTTTCAACCAGGATCAAATGCGTTCACTTTACTCCTCCAAAGGAGCCGAGCAGGCCCAGTGTTAAAAGTCCTCCGTCAGTTCTCAAAAAGTGGTGGAGGGCAGAAACCTGGTTGCTGTCGTGCACCACACAGCTCTCAGCTGCTCGCCTGTGGCCTGACCCTGCCAGCCAAGCCCTTTCATTCTGTTTTAGTTAAGCAGAAAATGAAGCTATCAGCTCCATTTCCATTCTCTCTGCGTGAATCCACTTTCCTTTTCCATCTTGGCTCAAACTATGTGGCTCATATAGGATTCCCACCGAGTTCTTCAGCAACTCCCATCTTGCTAAATATTTTTCTCTTTTAAGAATTGCTGAATAAAAACAAAAGGTGGGAGAAGGTATGAGAATCCATTCTAAGGGGCAAATTGAAATATGGGAAAGCATACAAGAATAAGCCTGTTGATTTCTTGTTTCCCATCTTATATCCACAGAATTCCAACACTTGTTGGGGTTGGGGCTGGGGAACTTCTACATATGTGAAGTTAGCAACCCAGGAATCTATTTTCCATACTTACTTGAACCATAAAGTCCCATCCAAGGCACCAGGAATCCCCTGGAGTATAATCTCTAACACCAGTTAGTTCCAGAGTAGAAACACTCTGCAACTTGCTTATTTCCCCAGCTTTCTCCCAAACCGTGGTTGAAAATCGCCAGGAGTCCCCTTTCCCCTGCACTGCAGGAAAGCCAGCGCCCTGCACGTGTGGCCTCTGCTACACCAGGAGTCTGGGGCAGGAAGCTCCCTGGTGCCCTGTTGGTCCTGGGCCACATGAAGCGATTCAGAGCTGCGGAATCACAACTCAGCCATAAAACAGAAAACAAATGAAGGACAGGATAAGCCTTTTCTTAGCTGCAGGCTAAAGTTTGGGATAAGTTATTAGAAAAGAGAAAAAACAGTGCTCTTACTGGGGAGGCCAATTTCCTTTTACGCACAGGAAATCTTTCCTGCTGATTTAAGAGCACAGCCACACCTGCTCAGAGACCAAACGCCAGCCCAGGAGGAAGGGGCAGCTGCCCCTTGAGTTATTCAACCAGCGACAGAGACATGAGAACAATTCTGAACTAAGGAAATTCAATCTGGGCTCCAGGCCCCAGACCCAATCTATCCGCACATGAGTTAGAGAAAGGATTTGAGTCTGTGGAAAGAAAGGCCACAGTAAAAGAACACCCTCAACTCAAGACTTAGCAGTCTTTATCCCACATACTTCCCTCACTACAAACCGGCAGCCCTGGGCTCACAAGCCAGACCTAAGACCTACATTCTAAAAGAAATGGGAACTTCACTGGATCTACTGACAAAATCGGAACACAAACTGTGGATTAGATAAAAATACTGAATCAGTGTTAAATTCTCTGGAGTTGATTGTTGTACTGCATTTATGTGTGAGAGGGCCCTGTTCTCAGGAAACGCGCATTGAAGTATTTTGTGGTAAAGCTGCTATCCAACGGAGCTCTGTGTGATACTGGAAATGTTCTGTCGTCCCTGTGGTCTGATACAGCCACGCTTGTGGCTGTGGAGTCCTTGAAAACGTGGCTGGTGTGACTGAGGAACTGAATGTAAAAATTTTTTTTTCTGAGTTTGGCTTCTTTTCCATGAATGTAAAATTTAATTTTAATTGAAATAGCCACTTGTGGCTGGCTAGCGGCTACTGTCCTGGAAGGTGTGGGAATAAAGGGCTGTGCTATTTGTAACTTACCCTCAAATCATTCAGAGAAAATATCACATGCGTGTCTGTGCATATATATTTGTGCATACAGGCACAGGTGACGACAGGAAGAGCAAAAGTGACAGACTGCACAGGCAAGTGTGTGACAAAGAGAATGGGATAAAATGATAACAGGTGAATCTGGGTAAAGGAAAAGGGGGTCGTCTTTGTACTATTTTTATTTTAAATTTTAAATTATTTCCAAATAAAATGTTTTAAAAATGTATGATGAACATTTATTCATTAACCACTGAAATCTAACAGGCTCCAAGTGGAACTTTTTTGCAGGTAGGGAGTTGGAACTTAGGATGTGCATGGCATTTCCAAATTTTGAACAAACATCACAGATGCCACAGACCACACAATGCGCCTTCCAGAGTACTGTTCTTCCAACCCGCAACTGGGTGCATCTTGCCAGTGGCAAGATCAATGATTCCCTTCTCCCAGGATGGACTTTCTCATCTCTTTGCACTTGATCCCTAGTCTATACAGGTCCATGAAGGATTTGGCTGCAATGGCAAGTTCAGGGCAGTTTTTTGTTGTTTGTTTTTTGAGGTGGGGTCTGGGGTCTCACTATGTAGATCGGGTTGGCCTTGAACTTCAGGGCTCAAGCAATTCTCCCACCTCAGCCTCCCAAGTAGCTGGGACCAGAGGCAGAACAGTTTTTAAAATAACAGCCTCATTGACATATAATTCCCATACCATAAAGTTCACCCTTTTAAAATGTATAGTTCAGTGGTTTTGAATAGAGTTGTACAGTCATCACCACTATCTACTTCTAAAACATTTCATCACTCCCATTCTCCCTTCCCAAGGCCCTTGGCAACCACTAATGTACCTTCTATCTCTGTAGGCTTGTCTATCCTAGACATTTCACATAAATGGTATACAATACTGTATGTGAGCTTTCATGTCTGGCTTCTTTAGCTTAACATAAATGATTCAAAGTTCAACTGCACTGTAAAATGCAAGTATCAGCATTCCATTCCTTTTTTATTGCCAAATACTATTCCACTGAATAGATATAGCACCTTTGTTTATCCACTCATCAGCTGGTAGACATTTGGGGTGCTTCTACTTCTTGGCTACAGCACATAAAGTTGCTGTGAACCCGCAAGCAAGTCCTTGTGTGGACAAATATTTCCATTCCTCCTGGGTATCTACCTGGGAGTGGAACTGCTGAGTCACGTGGCGACTCCATGTTAAACTTTTTAAGGACCTGCCACCTGCTTTCCAAAGTGGCCTCCTGAAGTCCCCAGGAGTCATGTCGTACAGGGATCCCAGGCAAAGCCCCCAGAAGGCCATTCTGTAGCGACGCTGCCCTTCTGTAGAATACCACAGTCTAAATTCAAAGCAGGAGTCAGGGTTTGTTTGATTTGAGGTAAATAAACCACAGAAGCTGTGACTCGCTTGGTGCCAGCAGCATGCTTATCCTTGTATCGTCCCAGAGAACGAGCCAGCACCTGGCATGGCAGACGAGGGCTGGCACGCCGCGCACTTGGTTGCCAGATGAAGAGGCGCTCTGTGCAAAGCGCAGCTGCAGCAGGGCGCACACTGGTGCTCTCACTGCCGTCCCCTCACCGGGCAAAGCTGTCTGTGCTACTGGTCAAGGCCTCGGGAAGGGTTATTTACTATCATCCACAGACTGTGCTCCTAAAAGTGCCTGCCGAGAAACTGGTGGGGAGAAGACATAGAGGGGGTAAAATCAGAGAGCAATTAGACAAGGAAGAAATCGAGGAGACGAGTCCTCCGGGACCTGCACGCCTGTTAGTCCTGATATATTCCAGAGCGAAGGATCAGACTGGTGCACACGTGGGCTGAAGCCAGGAAAGGAGCCAAGTCCAGCACCAATGCAACTGGTGAGTCAGTGTTAGGCATGTGTCCCCTCCGAACGAGCAGTAAACAAATGCTCGAGCTTCATGTTTGGGCACCGGACTAAATTCCCAGGCAAAAGTACAAATTCCAAAGTTAGACAAGGAAGCCTGGAGGCTGGGTGATGGGCTGGTGAGGGAGGAAGATTTCTGCAGAGAAGAGAAACAGAGAAGTCCTAGAAGGGCTGGCTCTCTGTTCGGCTCCCTTCACTAGCACTCTTCTCCCAAGTGCCCACCCGGGGAGACGCTCCGCGCCATCACGGGGGTGTCGTGCTCAGCCCCGCGGGCCCCTCCTGCCCTTCTGAACGCCATGCCCCACACCATCCTGTCCTTTCACTCGTCCTTCGCCTTTGCCCCCTCAGGACAAACTTTATTGGCCTGGCATTATTTTGCTTTTTAAAGAAATCGTATTCCAAAAGCAAACTGCTACCTATTTAACAAAGAAAGTTCAACCACTTCTTTCCATTGTGGGGATGCAGAGGGGAAGGCAGGTGGCTTGTGACCCTGAATAAGTCCTGCCAGGTGCAGTCTGCCCACCAGGTTCCAGTTAATCTCCATGTTCTAGCCTGTCTCGCCTTCAATTTTTTTCTCCAATTCCTTGAATATTCAGCAGTTCAATATCGCTCTGCGTTTCCATAGGTAATTACTCCTATCTCGTGTTCACTCATTCTTTCAGTCACCATTCAATAAATACCCATATAATCACCATTATGAGCTTCTTGGTGTTTGTAATATGCTTAGCCTTTTTAAATCACAGATAACTGAGCCCAGAAGCTGGTATGATAAAAAAAAAAAAAGTCTGAGGAAACAAAGATAAGAACGTGGACTTGATCTTCATACATACTCTCTCATCTAATCCTCACAACAACCCGGAGAGGCTGTCATTGTCATCTCAACTTTACGGAAGAGGGAGACCCAGAGAGACTAGCTGGGTTAGCTGTCCAGGGTCACGAGCTAGTACAATGATGGAACCAGGGTCCAGACACACATCAGAATGACCATAAAGCCTGTGTGTTTTTCATTAATAATGTAAATGATAACATTTGAAAGAATCGTCAACCCTTACTCAAGCATGATATAGTTATAATTTATAGGAAGAACAACAGAGTAGGAGTTAGAGAATTTGGTTTCAAGTCAAGACTTTGTGTTGACTTTGAGCAAGTCACTTAATATATCCGAACATAGGCTTCCCGTTCTGTAAAGGAGAAAAGGCTTCCCAAAGTGTGCATAGTGTCCTGTGAAGGGCTAATATCTATTATAGAAAAAGAATTCAGATTTAAAAAGTTTAAGAAATGTTAGGTTAAATCAAATTAAGCTATTTTTTTTATCGCGGGACTTCTGTGAGTCTTTAATATGGTAAAATACACTATAAATCTTCAAGAGGGCCATATAATATGCTCTGCGGACCAAATTTATTTGTCAAAATGTGATAAATAAATTTATTATCAAAGTGTGATATGGTTTGATAAATAAATTTGGGCCACAAAGAAAAAAATACTTTTTTCCCCCTACACAAATTATTATGTTTTGTCAGGATAGGAGATTGGAAAGTAATGAATTGGATAATCCCCAAGGAATCTTCTAACTCTAACACTGACTCATTTTCTGATTTCTCTTATCGTTCTAACTAGACAGCAGACTTTCTGAGGGTAAAATTGCTTTTCTATAAAATCAAGAAAATAGCAGCCAGGTAGAGGCAGGCCAGAATGTTCAGAGAAACACAAGGAGTCTGAGCTGGCCTCACCATAGACAGTTGTTCCCCTAAAAGACTTGTACATCTATCTAGAGGTATCTTCTACACTTTCAAAATAAGTAAGCACCATCCAGATGCAGTGGGCTGGCTTTGTCCTCCAAAGCAAATTTCCCAGGCATTAAAGAGATTTTAAACTGTCTTGACTGACCCAAGAGAAGGAATCAGTAACATCTGTTCACGACCCCTCAAATCCATGTCTAAGGAACAGCCACATCTTTAGGGCAGAACTGTGGCTCAGTAGTTTCACAAACTGGTGGCGATAGCTCTCTGGAGGACGGGCCAGGTGGGACGTCCAGGGCCTTCCTGTCTTTGTAGGCACCACTTCCCCTGGTGTGCAGAACAGGCCCTCGCCATAGAGATCCTGACAGGTGTCAAGGAGGGGCAGGAGACCCTGCCAGACCTTGAGAGATGGGCTGGATTTGAATCGGCAGAAAGGGGAGGGCTGCATGCGTCAGGGTGGGGGGATGGAGACAGAGGACGATGGGCATGAAGGTCAAGGGGCAGCAAAGTGTAGATCGTGCTCTGGGGCACAGAATGCAGTTCTCAGAATAGGGGGTGATGTCTAAGTAGCTTCACAGGTCCCCCATAAAACTCTCTTCTCTTTGAAATAGACACATGATTTTTCTTGGGACTTTTTTTTATATGACTTACAATTACCAGATCACTCTTGGAAAATATGTTACTCATCTGGGTAGTGGCACGGTGGCAAGAAGCCAACGTCCTCAGATACATCTCCTCGTGGTCCCCAGCCCCAACATTCAGATGCCCTCAGCAGATGTCCTCAGACGGAGGAGTCCATGCAGCAAAAAAATCGCTACAATCACCCCTTAAGTTCTGCATCTAGGAAAAAACGAGACTTAGTAGTAGCCACTGCTCCCTGGATTCAGCCAGAGCTCATTTCCAGACCCTAGTTGGCCCCTGATGCCCCCAGTTCCAGATGTGGGCTCCAGGATCAGAATGGCTCAGGGCTCAGTGCTTGGAGGAGCTCTGAACAAGACATAAGGGGAAGGTTTATGACTCGGAAAGCCAAGGAGTCAACATCTGGGCAATTAGCTCCAGAGGTTACCCTAAAGGATTATAGACTTCTGTTAAACACCAGGGATAAGAAAGTAACATTGACTGCATGCCTATTTAAAAGCTAGGCACACTATCCCAGAATATATAAAGAACTCTTACAATTCAACAATAAAAAGACAAATAACCAAATTTTTTACATGAATGAAGAATCTGAATATACATTTCTTCAAAGAAGACATATTAACATAATACAAATGGCCAAGAAGCACATGCTCATTATTGTTAGTCATTAGGGAAAGGCAAATGAAAACTACAATGAGATACCAAGAAAACTGAAAACATATGCCCACCCAAGAACTTGTACACACATGTTCACAGCATTATTCATAACAGCTATTCATAAGAGTGGAAACAACTCAAGTGTCCATCAAGTGATTAAAGGACTGGCAAAATGTGGTATATCCATACAATAGAATATTATTTGGCAATAAAAAGCAATGAAGTCCTGATACCTGCTAAGATATGGATGAAACTTGAAAACATGAAGCTAAGCAAAAGAAGCCAGACACAAAAGACCACATGTTGTAGGATTCTATTTATGTGAAATGTCCAGGACAGGCAAATACATCAAGACAGAAAGTAGATTAGTGGTTGCCAGGGGCTAGGAGGAGAATTGAACAGGGAGTGACTGCTAACAGGGATGGGGTTTCTTTTGGGGGTGATGAAATGTTCTAGAATTAGATAGCAGTGAATGACGCACAACTTTGTGAACAGACACCATGAAGGGTACAATTCACAGAAGCTGATGAATTGTACATTTTGCAGTACGTGAATCATATTTCAATAAAGCTATATTTAAAACAGGCACAAAGGTAGATGCCTGATACCTATTATCACTCAATGAAACTGAAAATGAGTACCATCATCCCATTTTATAGGTGAGGAAACTTGAGGCCAGTGAGGAATAGCTAGCTAACTGCCAACAGTTGCACTGCTAGACATGTGACAGACTTCCGGAGCGTGGATTTAGACCAGGTTTGCTGGCTCCCGAAGTCACGTTCTGCTCCCTGCTAGGATGACAAGTGAACCAGCAACTGCAGAACGGTTCCTCCGGAAAAGAGATCACTGCCTGGACAAAGGATCACTGACCTATATAAAATGCTAGTGTTGGAAGTCACATTAAGTGGCATCTGGCCAAATCCCTTCATTTTACAGATGAATAAGTAGAGTTTTAAGGCACTGTACTGACCTGCCCAACCAAAGCAGTGAGGCTGGTGGGCACATTCACCCTCTCGTTTCACAGAAGACAAGCTGGCGTATTGTTCCCTGCAATTAGTTAGGAATCAAAAGGTAGATAGAGTCCACCTCGTGGGGGCATGCAGGTCAACAGGCATTCACCAACCTTCAAACGTGCCAGCCTCATATCCGGGTCCCAGCCAGAAGATCACTCGGGCCGGTTATAGCTCACATTATTCTGCAGTTACCCTGAAATTTCTCTTCTAACCCCAGGAGTGCTCTGAAAAGTCCCACCAGGGTGCGACTGTTCCAAGGATCCCTCGGAGCTTTTGAACTACTTAGCAGGAGCAGGGAGTTCTGGATTTAGAATTCAAGTGTGCGTGTAAAGCTAAGGAGACCGAGGAAGAAACTTTCCTCCCCCGCAATCTAAAGTGACTCTATGGGGAACCACTTGCGAAGGAAGGAAAAGAAAGGAAAGCTGACGAAGGAAAGGAAAGCTGACGCGCTCGGGTTCATGCTGCGACCCGTGAGGCCTTGAGTACTCTACGCTGGGGGTCTTTTTATTGCCTGCTTAGCGTCTCCATGGCATGTCCCGCCTCAAACGTAAAATGTCCCAAACCAAACTGATTACCCTACTGCGCTCCATCCCACACACCCACTCCCCTTCTGCTTCCCTCTTCCCCTGTGACTGTCACCCGGCTCCCCAGCGGCCTGAGCTAGGCACCCGGCTTACCTTTCCCACCTGTACCCTCATCCCCCACTCCCAGGCAGTGCCCGGGGCCTGCCGGCTCTAACTTCTCACCCCCTGGCGCCTGGAACCCGCTTCCTCTTTGCGAGCTCACTGTGGCATTGTCCTGGGACTCGATGAGTGTTTACTGAATTGAGAGGTCAATCCTACCCACTACTAGTTAAGTCCTTCCCAGCAAGTAGCAGCCCCGGTTATTTCAACACAGAAAGAGAGGAAAAGGGAGAGGGGTGAGATTTCGTAAACAGGTGACAAGGAGATTACTAACGCAGAGCTGGAGCCGGGAGGAGCAGAGCAGTTGGGGCTGGAGCTGCTCCTTGCATGTTTCCTGCTGGAAGAGAAAGGCACACCAAGACACGGGGCCAACCGATCGCCATCTGCAAATTATTCATTATTTCAGTGTCGTCCCTCTGAACTCTCCATCTGCTGACGGCTACCACAGTCAAATCATTACACTCAGATGAGAGAGCCTGTGACCTGTAACTTGTTCCAGTCACACCAAGTTAGACAGCCATCGTCCTCCAGCCATGCCTCGCACACCCGTTTGGAGCAACCTCGGGCTCCCTGGCCACCTGTCCCAACCAGGTCTTCAGAGACCAGACCAAATGCAGCATCCCCGGCCACTAGGGACGTCCAGGTTTTCTGTTTGTGCCTCTCTAACGGTGCTCATTACGTATTACCATGCATCACTTGATGTCTTTTGTTGCTTTGTTTAATCTTGTCTGCAACGAGTTTACAAGTGGTTGGAGAAGAGAGAGCTGTGCTTAAGTGGGCTAATGTATGTAAAATATTAAGCTTGGAGCCGGGCTTGGCACATCGTAAGCACTCTCCATACGACGTTAGCCACTGTTGGCTATTATCACTTACTGATGTCCCCCAAGTCCCCGAGCACGATGTCACGCGTGCAGCGCAAGCTACTGAATTGCTGAAGGCTGACAACAGGTTTCCCTCAACATCTCCTTTCCCTAATCCCTTTGCAAACTAAAACTCTTGCCCTCTGAGGCCAGGAATCCCAGTTGCACATCTGTCTGTCCCACTGTTCGATCAAGCGATACTGGCTCCTTCCTCCCAGGCGATCCCCTCGCTGTGGACAGAGCCCAGTCTGCCAGAGTGAAGTGAGGCCAGCAGAGAGGCTGGCATCATCCCGACATGACACGTTTCTGCGTGACACCCCTTGCATTTCTCGGGGCTTAGAAAAATTATAAGACTTGACAAACCATTTGTTTCTCTCTGAAATCAGAATGATAACTAAGCAGAGCTGGGAAAAGCAGTAATTTTTAAGTTAGACTGGGCACTGAGCCAAAGCCAGTGGTGATATAATGACAACACTCATTTGTCCAGGACTGGCCAAAACAGTTACAAGGACTCGTTCTTTTCAGTGTGAAATTGCATCTAATAATGCCCAGTTGGGGTTCCATTTCAGATTCTGAAATATCCCACATGCACTCTCCCCAAAAGGCATCCTCTGGCCACACATTCCACGTAGCAGCCATCGATTCGAGGTGGGGACAGGGTGCCAGCCTTGAGAAACACCCAGGGTGGCTCAGCTCCAGCAGCTTTCATCAGGCAACTACGTACAACAAATTTAAATAGCCACTTGGGGCTCATGGCCACTGTATTGCACAGTATAGACCTTGAACATCAGAACAGCAGTGGATGAGGCTCAAAGGAAAAAACCGAGCAAGGGTGCGTGGATTTTTAGGAAGCTCACGGGAAGGTTGGGGCTAACTGGTCACCCTGGGTTTCCCTGTGCCCTCGCATGTGGACTTGGCTCCGTCGGCCATTATTTCAAGTGCTTAACAGGCACGTGTGGCAAGGGGCTACTGTTTGGGAGAGTGTGGATCTAAAACGTTATCGTCAGTGCAGGAAGTTCTATTAGAGCTATTCTAGATGGTGAAATTTAAACCTCAGGCAGCCAACTTTTTCTTTAAAAACTGTCGCCTTGTATTCTCGAAGAAAATATTTTTCCAACCGTAATGGACAAAATTGTTTTCTCTAAAAGGTAAAAGGTCAGCTCAGAGCCATGTCCTTCCCACAACAAATATTCACAGTCTTCAGAAGTTGGTCTGCTTGTCTGTGTTGCTTTTCTTCTTTCTACTTCCGGAACCCTCAGCCCCACATCCAAAGTCCCGCGCTCCGATGGAAACTTTAACCAAAGCCTATGAGGGACTCTCATTTCTCTTTCGGAGTTGGCAAGTCGCTGTTTTTCTACAGGCCCTGCATTACTTTGCTAGTGCTGGCATGACACAGTACCACAAACTTGGTGGCACAAACAACAGAAATTTATTGTCTCACAGTTCTGGAGGCCAAAAGTTCAAGATCAAGGTGTTGACAGGGTTGGTTCCTTCTGAGGCTGCGAAGGAGAACGTGCCCCACACCTTTCCCCCAGCTCCTGGTGGCTGCTGGCAATCCTGGCATTCCTTGGCTTGCAGATCTATTACCCAACCTCTGCCCTCCTGTTCACGAGCCACCCTCCCGGTGGGTGCGTCTGCGGCCACATTTTCCCTTTTTATGAGGACACCAGTCATACTGGATTAGGGGCCCACCCTACTGTAATGGGACCTCATCTTAATTATATCTGCAATGGCTCTATTTCCAAATAAAGTCACATTCTCAAGTTCTGGGGGTTCAGACTTCAACATGTGAATGGGGGTGCTGGGGAGGAACAAGTCATCCCATAGCAGGCCCTCAAAGCCTCAAAGAAAAAGCACTTCTCCCGGCACACCATCTGCCTCCTGTTCTTCTATTAATATGAAAAAATGTGTAAGAAATTACTGGCTACTCAGCTTTGTGGGAGCAGGTGGTGACCCCAGGCAGAAGCTTAGACCACATGAGGCTATTTCCATGATACATCAAGTCAATTCAAGCCTGTTATCCTAGATTTAACAAGGTCTAAAAACAAAAACAAAAACCTGGGCTTGGAGAGAGTGTGAAAAGATACTGTCACGACCATCACAGTCACAGATACAGTGCTGGTGAGTTCCTCCACGTTCGTCTAGTCAAACTGCCTCCTTGTACAGGCATGTTCTCTGGGCCATACGGCAAACAGCAAAAAAAAATCTCTCACCTGGCCCAGACTCCTTGATATAGTGCTTGACTGCCACTGTCACCCTACAAATCACTGCCCAAGCTCATCGTGAACAGAAAGTCATCCGCCAGCACAGAGGATCCAGAAAAGGGGTCTGGTTCACAGCCACATGTTTGACTTAACAGAAGATACGAGAGAGTTATCTATAACTTCAGACAGCATTGAATGGAGAAAACCAACTAGCTTTAGTGCTAGAAAACCTGGTTCGAATCCCAGCTTTGATGTTTACTAGATGAAAGATCTAGGATGAGCTAATTCACCTCAGTAAGGTCTCAGTTTACCCCTCTGCAAAATGGGGAGCATGTGATCTACTTCACATTACATTAGGAAAGATCTAGTGATGGCCCTCATTCTGGCAAGCAGCATTTACTGAGCGCTGGTGAAAGCCCCCAGCAAGTCTGAGGTAAGGCACCACCATCGTCCCCATGTTTTGTGGATGAGGAAACTCAGGCTTAGAACCCAGAGCCAGGTCTCTCTGGTTACAAAGCCACTCCTGTTTCCTGATACTGCCTCTCAGAGGAGGTCCACAGGTGAAATAGTGGTGGGACACAGTAGGAGCTCTATAAACGCTCGTTCCCCACCCCACCCCACCCACACTGTACAGCTGTTCCCGCTGTGTTGGCATCGTTCACTCCTAAAATTCACAAGGACAGCAGGTCATCAAAAGTCTTTTAGAATAGATAACACCTCTCTCAGGACATAAGGACTGTCTCATCTGACATTTCCCAAAACCCTCTCCCATGATCTCTCCCCACATAACATTCCTGGCAGCTGGGGTGTGTCGCCTCCCCTACCCCCTCCTGACCCGCCTCATCTATCTGCTCCTGCCCGGCCTCTGTCCATCCACTTGAGACAATAACATGGAGCCCGGCAGTCTGGCTCCTGACTCCATTCCCTTTTTAAATGCTCGGCCTGTGTAGGGAAGACCGTCCCTGGGTAGATGGTGGTGTCTTGATTTTGGCCTCATGGTTTTAACAGGTAGGCTTTATCCCTTGGAGTGGTTAAATAAAGACAGACATTAGCACAGTTTCCCACCCAATTATCCTATTTACAAAAATAGAACTCTCCTCCGTGAGTGTTTCAAATAGAGGCCTTAATTTCCACAGATGTGAACCTTACCAGGTCGATTAGCAAAGCCTCAGTCAGCGAGCTAGAATGCAGCATGGTGGGCGAATGGAATGTATTCTCTCTGTATATAGCATTATACACATATGCCCATTTGTCTATATGGACACACACACACACACACACACAAGTTACAAGGAGTAATGGTCATTTAGAGTATTTGATGGATATGTAGACCAGCACTTCTGCTGGATGTTTGGGGTCCTAGGATAGCATCAAACCTCACCAGTAGAAAGCTAAGTATAAGTACTCAGACCTGTTATCTTGGCCTTCCGGAGAGTTACAATTTGATGTTATGCCCCGAGCTTCCAGGGTACTACTGTGAGAAGAGCCGTAAGAAGCCAGTTTCGTCTCCTGTGGGGAAGCTGAACACCCTGTTCACGATACCACTCAGTGCTTCCTAGATAAAAGTCCACATGCAAAATTTAGTTGAAAAGAACCAAAAAAATGTTTGTTTCTTTTGGGGACCTGGTCTGGCTTCCTTCTCTGACAGCAAGAATTACAGCAGTGACCAGTTTCCCTCTTCTCTTTGATGCTACGAAGCTCAGAGCTAATGTGAAGCCCGGCTAAGCAGCAATGCCGGGGCCTTATTATGCAAACAGTAAGTATTTGTGATTCTTTTTCCTCCCAACTTTGAACTTCTATATTTATTTGTATTTATCTTATTCCTGTTGCTAAATTCTTTTTTGTATCATATTGTTTATAATAGTATATAATACTGTAAAATAAATTCAAATTTGTAGAACTAGGTGAGGTAAAAATAATTAATCGAATAGAACTCACTTAAAATAATTACCATCATAAATATAGCCAAGTTTAGAGAAAGCTATAGTTTAAAAACATTATACAATCAGAGTAAAACATAGAACAACTAACGTGTCGAAGCGGACACTACACGCTGCCTTCCTGACAGCCATTCCCTCTTTCTCTTCTGGCAGAGCCGGGACTTGGTTCAGATGTCGCCCTTCCCACCTCCACCACCTCATGACTCGAGAGCTGGCCAGAAAAACTACAGCCCTTTTTCAAAAGTACAGTTCGTGTACTCTCCGGATTAGGTAAAATTCCTTCCATATTTAATTACAACTATTCAGGCCACCAACAACCTTGCCTTTTCTAGCTGCCTTTTCTCTTAGAGATACCAGACACACACACACATGTGCACGTGTGCTCTGAAATTATTTTAAATGTTTTCCAACCACCCCACCCACCTCACTTTACAGACACATCTTCTTTGGTTGAATAGAGACTAAAGTCCAAGCTGACTGTTGAGTCTCGCAGCCCACACCCTACGCACCCGCCAGACGTCCGAAACCACCCACCCTGAGTCTCCCCTCCTCCTGCTGTCCAGAGGATACCCACTGAGATGTGCCGGACACACCTGGAATGTCATGTACCAAGGAAATCTTCTCCACTCCCCAAACTGTCTTGCACATGGCAAAATAAAATAAAAATAAAACTATGTTCTCTTACGTTCTAGTAACATGCCCTCGTCTAGCTGTACAAAGTCTGTCTCATGCCCTCTCATTACTCCAGGTATCTGCATGTGATATTCTCATTCACCTCTCTCTCTTTTGCACCAGATCACGTCCACCTCCCTTCTGAACTGCGGAAAAACCAAAACCTTCCTGAAATCACCCAAAACTAGCTTCTGGGGGTTAGGACCACCACACCCAATATTACCTTGGTACTCACATCTTTAGGCTTCTCTTCCTTTCTAGGATATGATTCTGCGAAGTCAACTTCTGTAAAGCAAATCCTATTTCTCACTGACCCACATTTTATCAAAGAGTCGGCACTGTTTTCTCACAGCAGAAAAGCTAAAACGATAAACTCTGCCGAAGCACGT
Organism: Avahi laniger; assembly: GCA_963575035.1. Taxonomy (NCBI): domain Eukaryota; kingdom Metazoa; phylum Chordata; class Mammalia; order Primates; family Indriidae; genus Avahi; species Avahi laniger. The sequence continues at coordinate 11,701 of CAUYSK010062052.1, read as the reverse complement.
GGAAAACCTGCCGTGCCCACCCTGCTGACCCGCAAGGGGCTTTCCTTCACTAGACTTGCTCGGCGCAACATTCCTGGACTTCCTACATTAGTCCAAAGCCCCTGCCATGGGCTGGACTTGTGCATCCTATGTTGTCACGAGGGGGGTCCAGGTGCCAAACAAGGCAGAAATGAGCACAGGTTTGTCCCCACTACCAGGAAATCAACTCCAAGTGCACATCCCACAAGAAGGCGGTCTCCATCTAGGCTCGGGAGAACACGGGTGTGCATTTGTGCCAAGGTGCTTCTGTCTCTTTAAAGTGAGTCAGAAGGGCATGAGTGTGTTTTCTGTCCTCGGCTGAACCACCTAGCACAGGACTTCACACGGTGGGCCTCCCATGCTGCCGAAAGACCGACCTCTGAAAGTGAAGTGATCGGAGACCATGGCTGTCCCTGTGGAACAGAGAGCAGCAGCAGTCCCAGGCACACCTGCAGAGAAGCCGACACACACACACACACACACACACAACGGTTACAAGGAGTAATGGTCATTTAGAGTATCTAAGTTGAGAGGTAGGCAATAAAAACCCAGGTTCCAAAGGCACTCGGTCAAAAGAGCCGGCTTGGCACCGAACTGGAAATCAGAGAGGACAATCAGCCACAGGAGACTCCTACATGCTGTACTGTTCCTTGAGACCGGCAGTGACTCTCTAAGGATGAACAGCACCCAGGCACACACCTGAGGCTGGCCGTGAAAGAGGAGAAGGGGAAAATCTTAACGGAGAAAGACACCAAATGTTATGAGTGATAAAGCAAATTCTGACCTGAGACCTTACAGAGAGAATATCTTTCAGCTCAGTGTGCATTTTTTCCCAGCAAGATACAATAAGCTTCCTGCATGATAGTAACCAGCTTGCTTTTTATTTAGTTGAGCACAATAGGGAAAACACAAAGGTAAAGCTCATGCATGCCTAATGGCTCTTAGCACTTCTAAAAATGCCCACTCGAGCACTGAAAGAGCGGGTTGCTGTATGTGTAGGCAGGCATGCACCCACACACCAAGGTGGCCCCTAGCCACCGCCCTACCCAGCACCGTACAAGCAGTGACGAAGGGGAGCCTGTCCCTTTAATTATGCCAATTGTGGATGGGGAAGGTGCCAGTGGAAAAGGCATTTAAAGCAGATTGCCCCATTTAGGGAGATATGATTCTTGGAAATGAAGGCTGGCACTTTTCCTGGACTAAAGGTTGCACTGAATAACCAAAGAGCAGGAGGGCAGCAGCCCTGCCTGTGGGCTTCCACCCCGCTTCAAAGACAGGTGCCACACTGGGGACAGACACAGGAAAACAGAGGGCAGGGGAAAGCCCAAGGCCCCAGGCTACGATCTGCTCCAATTGAGGAATTGAGCCCCGGCTACCTCTGAGTCGGACCCTCCCTGAGAGACACCCTTAGAAAGTGGGGAGACAGTGCTAACAGCCCTGAGTGGGAGACTGGAAAGAGGAGATACCACATCAGGCCCTTGCCTTTTAATTTCAGAATCATTTTAAGAACAATAATTGTTTTACCTAAGTTTCCTATAATAGAAGGAGCACAAATAGTAGAAGCCTAATAAATGTCATCTCACTTTGGGTCAGGGAACCACCCAACTGAAGCCTCATTCATCGGTGGAGAATAGAATTGGGTGTACCGGCCGCCTTGTGGAGGCCATGAGGGAAGACCTGGAACCACAAATTCAGACACGTTCTCTCATATCGGAACAGGTAGTAAGAAGGGGTCTGTATATAGAGCAAGAGACCCAAATCTTAGCTGATATCACTTTTATCTACTGTTAACTGTTATCTGTGTCCACACAACCACTTTACAAAAGAAGTTTTGGAACATGGCCCTTGGTAAACTTAGGACTTCTTAAATATATATGAGCTGATCCACCTCATTCCAAATGTCCTATTCCCAGGCCCAGAACACCTTTGCCTAACTTCTCACCTCCGTCTTACACACGTTACCAAGTAGTCTCCAAACAACACTGGAATCCAGAGCTCAAAATCATTCTCCTGAAAAGATAATGAGACATACATTCATACAGACCAGCAACTCTCAGTCATTCATTTTAACGTAAGAAAAAGTAATTTTGACCATCACGAACCATGTATCAGACAAAATCACCCTTACCAGGCTGTAGGATGTAGCACATGACTTTCCCAGATGAAAAAATCCACCCTCTAATTTTGTTTTGCCTAGGGAAAAATAAAAATTAATTTATATGTGCTAAACCACATTTTAACTTTAAAAAGTAGAGGTGGACTAGAAATATAATAGATCCATTCATTCAATAAGCATGTATTGAATACCAAATATCTGCCAGGCACTATGGGAGGCATTAGGGATTTAGAATTGAAAGCCTGCCTCCTGCCTCCACGAAATCTCACAAAAGAGAACTAAATATATATAGAAATCAGCAAATCCAAGCCACAATGAGATACCACTTCACACTCAAAAGGCTGGCTATCCTAAAAAAGACAGACAGATGCTACAACATGGATGAACCTTGAAAACATTATGCTAAGTGAATGAAGCCAGTTGCAAAGATCACATATTGCATGATTCCATTTATATGAAACGTCCTGAATAGAAAGTAGACTAATGGCTTCCAGGGGATGGAGGAGGATGGGAATGGTGAATGACTACTACTGAGTTCAAGGTTTCTTTTGGGGTGATGAAAATGTATAAAATTAGATAGTAGTTATGGTTGCACAATTCTGTGAATATCCTAAAAACCACTGAATTGTGTACTTTAAATGGGTGAATTATGTAAATTATTTCTCCATAAAGCTGTCAAAAATACATAAGGAAATCAATAGTCCTCATATATGCAAACAACCAGTTACAAGATAATAATGAAAAACATTTTTTACAAGAATTAACTTAGGAGAAGTATATAACCTGTATACAGAAAACTTTTAAATGTTACTAAAGTACACACAAAAAAGAACATGTGGAAAGAAAACATGATCTTTGATGGGAAGACTCTGCTTCATAAAGATGTTAATTCCCCCTAAGTAATTTATAAATTTAATATGATCCCAATGGAAATACCAACAGGTTTTTTTTTTTTTTCTGGAATCAAGATATGCTGATTCTAAAGTTCACAGGGAAAAACAAACATGAACAATATTCAGGAAAACTCTGAAGATAGGAAGAGCAATGAGAGAGAACTAGTCCTTTCAGATATTAAAAGGTAATATAAATTTCAATATTAACAACACATCAAGCAATGGAAAAATAGAGAGTCCAGAAATAGACCCCCAAACCTACAGGAATTTAGTATATGATTAAGTAGACATTATACTACTGTGGGAAAAATATAAACTTTTTCACAAATAGTATTGGGACAACTGAATATTGGAAAAATATCAAGTTGTATCCAAACCTCAGAACATACCCTAGTATAAACACAAATGAACTAAGACGTAAATGGAAAAAATTAAATTATAAAAGTACCCAAAGGAACCTAAAAACATGACATAGGAAGAGTCTTTCAACTTTGACTCAAAATACAGAAGCCATAAAAAAAAAAGGAAATTTGGCTACATAAAATTAAAGAGAATTCTGAAGGGCAAACTATCACCATAAGTGAATCAAAACATACATGACCAACTGGAAAAAAATATTTGCAATGCATATCAAAGAGCTCTTAAAAATAAAGAAGAAAAAGACCAACAATATAGTGGGAAGATGAGTAAAGTTCAAACGACAGTTCACATAAAAATAAAAATAAAATGACATTTAAATAAATAAAAATATGCTCAACCTCACTTATAATAAAAGAAATATAAGTTGAAAGTATGACAAAATGCCATTTCTTACCTACTAGTAAAAATCCAAAAGTTTGACAACAGGTCCTGTGGGCAACATTCTAGAGAAACAGGCACTTTCATGTATTGCTTGTGCTACTGAAATACGGTATAAACCCTGCAGGGGAAATTTGTCAATATCTTTAAAAATTACAGATGTATTCATTCTTTGACTATATTATCCTACTTCTAGGAGTCTGTCCCACAGATGCACCCACACAAGTATGAAATGACACATATACAAGGTTATCTACTGCAGATGATTTGTAAATAGCTGAAGATTAGACAGAATCCAAGATTATGTCATCGTTCCATAAACCATGGTACATCAACAAAATGGAGTACTTTGTGGCCAAAAAGAGTCTGAAGATAATCTCTATGTACTAATATGGAGAGACTTCCAGAATGTATTATTAAGAGAAAAAAGTTAAAACATAGAACAATATGCTGTATATGTTACCTTTTGTACAAGAGAATAGGAACACACACATATACACCTGCACACATCTGAATCTGTAATGAAACACTCAAATGCTTAAGATACTAAAAACAATGGTTATCTATGAGGGAACCAAGAACAAAGGGCAAGATTTCATTGTGTATACCTCTCTATATTGTTTGTTTAATTAATTACTTTAAGTTTCCAATATAAAGAAATGTAGAGAGAAAATGTAACAATTTTTCATGTATCCATCATCTAGCTTTAACATCTATGTAGTTTTGACCTTTCAGTCATGTAAATGCATTACCTATCTTAAACAAGCTCAAGGCAAAACCAGGCATAGTGGCACATGCCTGTAGTCCAACTACTCAGGATGCTGAGGAAGGAGGATCGCTTAAGCCCAGGAGTTCGAGACCAGCTTGCCAGCCTTGGCAACATAGTGAGGCCCTGTCTCAAAAAAATAAAATAAAATAAAAAACAAAGAAAGAAAGAAAGAAAAACAAAAGGAAAAAACTAAACTAAATTTGTCGACCTGAACTTTTAATTTTTAACCACGTAAATTTTCTAACTCTGTTCACTGAAACACACTAGAAATAAGTAACTTTGTAGCAATAACCACTCTTGATGCCCAGATTGTGGTCTCTAATCCCACCGCCCAACGTCATTGATACTATCATCCAACACCACTGAACAGTGCATGATGAAACCTGGGGCATTTTGTGACATGAAGCAAGAAAGCTGTTCAAGATTATGGAAGTTCTGTCAAAAGGTCACAGGAGCTAGCTGAAGGGGTTCCACTGCCTAAAGCTGTAACAGAAGATTAATGATTAAAGCATATCAAATCAATAAAAAGCCATGAATATAAAATGATAAAAAAAGACAGAAAAATACCTGTCATTATTTGAAATCGTTATTAAACAAGTCCTTACTTTGAAAATTAATAGTTAAAGGGAAAGTAGTGGCAAAGATCCTGCCTTTCCTGTTGGAACTATATGTCAGGGTAACCAGACAGCCCCAGTTGACGAGTTCATAGAAGAAACGAAAGAATTAGAAAAACATTTCACGAAACCTAGTGAATGTATGGGTTCGGGCAAGAGTGATCATTTGGTGCTAAAACTATTAAGTGAACGGTCTTTAGGCCAAAGTGATGCCACACAGATCACGCTCCGGTCTCAAGAGGGAAACTGTATTAATTAATAACTGGCCGCTGCGGCCCACATCCAGGGGTCAAACTCAGCATCCCCAACAGTGGGTCCTTTTCAGTCACAGACAGTAAAGTACACAGAATCAGCTCTGGAGTATTCTAGCCAAAACCAATGAACTTGAATCACACAAGCCTTTAGATATGGGAAAGCAGGGAATGGAGAAATAAGATTAACCCCACCATAAGACAGAAACCACACATGTCAAGCAGATGAGAGGTTCAACTGGCAAACAGTCCATTTCTACGATAAGAGACTGTGCCGGATTAAGAGACTAAAGGGAAGTTACAACCAGACACAGGGCATAGTCTTCAATTAGACACTGATTTCAATAACTCAGTTTCAGAGGACATTTGAGGGCCAAGCACTAAATGAGATTAACTTTACTGAAATACAAAGTTGGAAATTGTCACCAGAAAAAAATAGATTACAAGACAGCAATGTATCACTTTGGCAAAAAATAAATAAATAAATAAATAACTGGGGCCGGGAACATTGGCTCACACCTATAATCCTAGCACTCTGGGAGGCCCAGGCAGGAGGATCGCTTGAGGTCAGGAGTTCGAGACCAGTCTGAGCAAGAATAAGACACTATTTCTACAAAAAACAGAAAAATTAGCCAGGGGTGGTAGCGCGCACCTATAGTGTCAGCTATTCGGGAAGCTGAGGCAGGAGGATGGCTTGAGCCCAGGAGTTTGAGGCTGCAGTGAGCTATGATGCCACTGCACTCCAGCCTGGGTGACAGAGCAAGACTCTGTCTTAAAAAAAAAAAAAAAGAATTTGCACATATCTATTTATAGAAAAAGACCTGAAAGATACAACAGTGGTAATCTCTGGAGAGAGAAAAAGAGAAAGAGTGTGAGAGTGTGTGCTGGGGGTGGTGCTTTGCTTGCCTTTATTTTCTGATTTTCTATAATTAGAAAATGTTGCTACACTAAATACATTTTAAAAAGTTAAATAAAGCTTAATTTTTACCGCTAATCTACAAAAGGCCATCTAAGAAATGACGTGTTATCTTTCTAAAACATGCTAAGTGGCCTGTACATCAGTGGCATGCAGGATTCTTGGAATGACTTAGCGACAGTCTCTAAACTGGAACTCTGCTGCTTAGATAATTCTCTGAAAAATCAAATATTTCTTCCCCAGACAGTGGCAATGCTGTAGAAAAAAATTAATACCAGTTAAGGTCTGAGAGGGTGATGAAGGGAAAAGTGAGACCAGTAGGAATTAATACAGTACTCGAGGCCCGGGGAGAAAACTTAGGACCAGACATACCTGTTGGCAGAGTGTCTGTCTCAGAATCGCCCTTTGACAATAAAGACGCACGTCACACCCATGTACAAACTCATCTGTCTAGATGTCTTTTGTTTTTAATCATCACTGTCAATTTTAGAAGATACACTATACACTCTAAAAAGGTGACAAGTTTCTCTATTGCAGCTTCACACAAAAATCTACACGAATGAAACTGTATTGTCCAATCAGTCACTGATTTAGCAAGTTCTGGGTAGTGTCCACAGTGTGTGTGATGGCAACAGGGCAGAGAACACAGAAACAAACACACACGCATGCTCCTATCTTCATGGAGCCTGTAGTCCAAAGGGAGGGCAGGTGGAAAATGAACATACCCAAGTAAATGGATACCTGGAAATTAAGTGTTACGAAGGAAAAGAAGAAGGCGCCCTGAGATCAGAAGAGGAGCATCTGATTTACACTGGAGGGTCGGGGAAGGCGTCTTGGAGGAAGTGACATTGGGGTGTGACCGCAGAGTGAGCAGGAGTCAGCCAGGCTGACCCCGCAGAAGAGCATTCCAGGCAGGGAAGACTGAGCCGAGGGAGTACTGCAGCAGGCAACAGCTGGGAAGTCTCAGAATGGAGAGGGCCAAGTGGGGCAGAGAGGGGGAGACTGGGAGGAGATGGGAGAAATTAGCAGGGGCCGTGCTGTGACCCACGCTATTCGGGATTTGGACTTCATTCCGAGTGTGATGGGAAGCAGTGGGACATCTGAAGCGGGGGAGTGATGAGGTCTCGCGTATACTTCATATCATCACAGGAAATTAGCCGGAGAAGGTCAAGAGTGGCCAGAGGGGGACACGCCAGGAGGCCAGTCCAGATGAGATGTTATGGTGCCTTAGACCAGGCTACAGGGATCCCAGCTGCAGGCTGGGGGCCAAGTTCAGGCCAAAGCCTGTTTTCGTAAATAAGGTTTTCCTGGAACACAGCCCCCCACCACTATTTACGCCTTATCTACGCAGCTTTCACTCTACAACTGCGGAGTTGAGTAGTTTCAGCAGAGACCAGAAGGTCTGTAAAGCCTAAAATGTGTTCTTTCTGGACATTTGTAGAAAATGTTTGCCAACCCCCAGACTAGGAATGGCAGTGGAGAAAGAAATGGATACGTTCATGATAAACAGTCCACCTTCATTATTCCCGAATTCCGCATCTGTGATTCACATACCCACTAAAATTTGTTTGTAATCCCAAAAGCAATACTCAGGCACTTTCAGTCATGACACGCAACCACAGAGCAGCAAAAAAGCTGTGCTGCCCAACACACGTGTTCCCAGCTGAGGCCCACCGAGGCCACGCTGCGCCTACAAACACGTACCCTTTACACAGTCTGTTTAGTGCCACATTTTTTTTGCGTTTTTGTTCTTTTTTGTTACTGACTTCACGGTTTTAAATGGCCCCCAAGCATAGTGCTAAAGTGCTGTTCAGAGCTCCTAAGCACAAAAAGGCTGTGATGTGCCTTAGGAGAAAATACATGTTAGAGAAGCTCATTCAGGCATGAGTTATAGTGCTGCGGAGCTCGATGTTAATCAACAATATACATTAAAATAAGGTGTCTTTAAACAGAATCACAGATAAAACATCACCACACCAACGTATGTAATGTTACACCAACATACATCATTACAACAATGAAACTGATACTGTGTATTGATGAGTTGATGGATATACGTCCAGAGGCTCACAGAAACCTAACCCTGGATCTCCCATAGGAGTAATGATTCAGTATTCACTAATTCAGTGTTCCCAGAGTCTTTATAGCACACAACTACGGCAAATAACGAGAATGGCAATACTTGGGAAGCAAAAATCAATAAAAATCGGTGATGGATTAAATGTGAAGTGAAAAACAGTCAAGGATGACTCCCAGGTTTCTGATGTGAACTACGTGGGGGGCGGGAAAAGGTGCCATTTATGGAAATAAAGAATTCTGGAACAAGAGTATATTTCAGGGGGTTGACCAAGGCTTTTTCTTTGGAAGTGTTAAGGTTGACATGCCTGTGAGACATCCAAATAGAGATGTCAAGTAGATTGTTGGCTTTATGACTTTAGGGCTCAAAGAAGTAGTCTAGGTAAAAATACAACTTTGGGAGTCACTAGCAATAGAGACAGTGTTGGAAGCCTGGGAATGGTATGTCACCCAAGGAGAGACGGAGAATGATAGCAGGGCCCAGGCCTGAGAGCAGCAAGGAACTGCGTTACTTCCTGAACAAACAAGTAGGTTAATTTAAACCTTTTATTTATTTATTTTTTTTTGAGACTCTGTTGCCCGGGCTAGAGTGCAGTGATTCCTCATAGCTCACTACAACTTTGTATTCCTGGGCTCAAGGGATCCTCCTGCCTCAGCCTCCTGAGTAGCTAAGACTATAGGCACATGCCACCACACTTGGCTAATTTTTCTATTTTTTGTAGATATGGGGTTTTTCTGCATTGCTCAGGCTGTAAATCTTATCTAGGAGGTTTGATTTGTTTAATATAAAAGTATTTTGGAGAGGAAATTAATCTGGTGGTATATACCTAGAACCTGATAAATGTTCAGACCCCTTGACCTGGTAAATCTACTCTGGAGAACCTAGCTTAAAATACAAACCTTACTGTTACATAGAATTACACTGAGGAATAATTCATGATAGCAAAACCGGAAACAACCTTAACATTTGGGGAATGTTTACACTGACGAAACCAATAAAATTCTCCTCTGATTTCATCTATAGATTCTAACCTTAGAAATTTCAACTCTTCTAGAGTTTTAATAAATATTCACTTCTATTTCCTCCAATCTTTTATAAAAAGTGAATTATTCGCCTTTATCTACTAAAATGCAAGCTGCGTCAGGGCAGGGGATTTATCCATTTTGTTCAATGCTGTACACTCGGCCCCTGTGACAGTCCCTAGAATACTGAACGTGCTTAATAGAGTTTTGCTGAATTTCACATTTTAATCTGTAGAATTTATGTTGCTGTAATGATGTGAGGTGATGATACCCATTGAGATTTTTCAGACTGCCGTCACCTTGTCCTGTTCCCATTTATCTAATCAACGTTCCTCTCCCTACTGCTTCCTGGCACCTCCTCTGTCATCTGTTAAATGCTCAGACAACAGGGCCTTAAATCTGGCTCACCCATTCTGCCCCTCAGATCGGTCTGTCAAATTTTGTGCCAAATTTGAAGCATTTGGTTTGTTCAAACACTGTGAAGAGCCAGCCACTTCACTACCCTCATCTTCCAGGCCTGACTGTCCTATCTTATCATTCAATAAAAGCAACAGAAGTCAGTTTCTCCAATTTTAAAACACTCAGATTTTGATTGAAACAAAGACCACTTATATTTGGAGAAGAACCAACATATTTACAAATTTCACCTTCTTATCTAGGAAGGGATCGGGAAGATTGTTCACCGTGCAGCTACCACCTAGTGGTCAGGGGTACGAGCTCTGGAGGCAGACCGCCTGGGGTCCCGGCTCTGCGCTCAGGAGGTGCCTGGCCTTCCTGTAGAACACAGTGGGCACAGAACCTACCCTGTGGCATTACCACGAGGATTCAATAAACTCAAAAGTATAAGGCCTTAGAGCAGAACTGGCAATAGCAAGTGCTCAGTAAGTATTAGCTCCTATGATCATCTTTTCATGACATTTTTTTCTTAGAGGTCTCTGTAAGATTATTCTAAGATATCTACTTTGCTGCTTGGAGGGAGCTCGTGGCTTCGCCACTCTTTCCCATACCCTCCGATACGCCAGCCCCTGGGCTAAGTGCTTTCCACTCACTAACTCATTTGACCCTGGGTGACAAAGAGGAGGCAGGTGGACAGCAGAGGGCCAGGGTACTTCGTGTTTGGGATGTTAACCCTGCAGCTCCTTCGGTCTCTGGCGTGCTTGCCTCTTCTCCAAGAGGGTCCCAGACCCTTCTTACTGGAGTCAGTCTTGTAACCCTTGTTGTTGCTACGTGGATCACGCTGAATCACTGCTGAGAAGCAGGGCCGCCTGCCAGTCAGGACGACAGCACACTCTTGGGTCAGGGACACTCAGGCTCAAGCCCTGGCTCTACCGATTACTGGTCATGAGACTCTGGATACATTACTTAATATCTCTAAGCCTCAATTTCCTCTTCTGTAAATGGAGAAAATCATAGAGCTCTTAAATGTTAGTTAACAGTAATATATTATTATTGTTAAAATGATATCTGTACATTCTATTCCGCGGCTCCAGGGCCAAACTGGATGAACTATACAGACTGGCTGACTCTGGAAGAACAAGAAAAAGTAGCTCCTGCACTTACTGACCTGTCCCAGAAAAGATGGAAAGGCAGGAGGCTGGATCCGCACATGTCTATGGCTTTTGAAAGTCGCAGCCACGAAAGGCAGCAGAGCTGCAAAACGATGGTAATGCCAGGTCTCTGACTCTAACATGTCCAAGAAAAGCTTTAACCAAAACACTATCGTCTGATTTTAAATATTTACTGATTTTTTCATTCTGAATGCATTCCTCCAAATCAATGGTTCTCATTCCTCCAAACAATGGTTTGAAATGCAAATTCCCAAGCCCCATCACAGACCTACTGAATTAGAAATTGTGGGGGGTGAGGCCCAGTAATCTGTTTTTGGTTTTATTTTATTTTATTTTTTGAGACAGAGTCTCACTCTGTTGCCTGGGCTAGAGTGCCATGGCATCAGCCTAGCTCACAACCTCAAACTCCTGGGCTCAAGTGATCCTCCTGTCTCAGCCTCCCGAGTAGCTGGGACTACAAGCACCCGCCACCAGGCCTGGCTAATTTTTTATCTTTAGTAGAGACAGGGTCTCGCTCTTGCTCAGGCTGGTCTTGAACTCATGAGCTCAAACAATCCACCCGCCTCGGCCTCCCAGAGAGCTAGGATTACAGGCGCGAGCCATCACTCCCAGCCTCCAGTAATCTGTTTTAACAAGCCCTCCAGGTGACAGAAGGTCAA